>CM056594.1:34634997-34894997 GCA_029721355.1 Tegillarca granosa | reverse complement strand
ATTTTACAACATTTCTGCCTCTCTAGAAAGGGAGGTGGATATCTTCTTTCACGTAGATTTATCCTGTTTTTCATGTTTATCATAAAAGATCACTGGTTTACTTGTTTATGATATGGATAGCTTGTGAATTTTATATTGCGGTAGGTTATCGATAAACCAATTGATTTGTACCAACCTTAACTGCACGGGTTAGAAAATTTACACGCCGGGAAATGGCTTGTTCGTTACAAGAAGAGAAATCAGCTTCATGCTTTCAGGCGAATCTATATCCTAAGCGTATAACTTCCGTAGACAACAATGAAATGTGGATAGGTGACTGGTTAGGTGATTTGGAATTAGTGACATACAATGGCAAGGTGGTAAGGTCGTTATCACTAGATTTCCATATCAATGATATTGCGGAAACAAAAAAGAATGGAAGTTTGTTAATAACAGATGAAGATAATTGTAAAATAGCTTGTTTAAGTAAAGACGGTGTGTTTAGTGATTTTTACTCCACGGGACCATTTGAACCCTGTGGTATTTGTGTGACAGAAAGTGGTGACGTCATCGTCACATTAGCCTTACACAATCCCGATACAGATATGTATACAGGTAAAATTGCATACCTGTCATCTAGTGGTGATTTGAAAAAATCCATTCAAAATGATTATGACGGTATGGATGTCTTTGCAAAGCCACATTTCATAACGTGTAATATAAACGGCGACGTCTGGATACAGGACTGGTGGTACCAGCACGTTATAGTGATAGATAATAAAGGAGGTGTTCGGTTGAGATACGACGGACAAAATCAATCTGATGTTGCATTGCCATCTGACTTCTATCCCCTTGGACTGGATCATAATAGCATAGGACAAGTTATCATCGCCGACTATTACAATGCAGCTTTGCACTTGGTAAACCAAGACGGTCAATTGATTAGTTATATAATGACACAAAAAGATGGTCTGAGTAGACCGTTTCCAATATCGTTTGACAAAGATGACACATTACTTGTCGGCGATGAAGAAAATAAATCGGTTTATGTTGTAAAATACAAAAGAGAAGATTCTTAAAGAGAGTCTGTTGACGTGCAACTCCCTTTGGAGATAAAACATCACAATTTGTGTTTTAAATGGTTTTGAACGAAAAACAAGAAAGCGATATCAATTTGCAGCAAATGTTTTAAGCCAGATATGACACGTAATCTGTAGTGATGGAGTAAAGCGTTTTGTGGCAGAGTTATAGATTCATTAGTAAAATTTTTGTGTACAGCAGTTTAAGACATTACAGAAAATTGTTATAAAAATATATTGACCTTCAACACCAGTTAAAGTAATATCGCTGCAAAGATGTTCCAAAATGTAGAATACTTTTGTGGATCAAAAACATAATAATAATAATAATATTATTATTATTATTATTATTATTATTATTATTATTATTATTATTATTATTATTATTATTATTACTTTTGAGAGACAATACCTGAAGATAATGTAAGGCTTATTTATCCAGAATCATGAGATATTAGGAGATACCATGAGACTAATTTTAATCTTCTCCATCGAATATTTGAAGTTGTTTATAGCAGTCATAACTGTTTTCATGTTAACTGCTATTGTACGTACGTTGTACTCTGTGACCAAACACTTGCTTCTTGTTTTTGTATGTTTCTGCTTAATAGATGATTTGCATGTTTAAATGTTTCTTTTCTACTTTGATAAACAAAAGCAACACGGTAAAGCTAAGGTTTCATGTCAGACGTGTCCACAAATTGATATATAATTTCATCTGGAATATTCTTTTCTTCTTGTGTTTTTTATAGTATTGATTTCAAAAATATATTTATAAAAAATGAGTAAAACAATGTACTGGATACTTACAATATAGTTCGCAAAAACAGAAATATATTTACTAAATGTGGAAGATGTGCAATATATCATAATGCGTTTGAAATATAAGATGGAATTGTTCTTCAAATTTTGCTTTCTATTTTAATTTGTACCTTAGCAAAGACAACCACAAAAAAAGCTTTATTTAAAGCTATATGACAAACGTGTTGACATTTTTTCATTGTCAACTTTCCATTTCTGTAAGCAGCACTATACCTGCTTCTCCCGCCTATGTTGTATTTGTTTCACAGTTAATATACGGTTTTCAGAGCTTGTTCCTTCTACTGGAATTTTAAACAACGATGCGAGATGCTTACAAATAAATAACTTGTTGACTCATGGATATTGCATGCCTAGGCTAATCAAGACCCTACAAAGCTTTATTCCTGTAGATGAGTATGTCTCTGTATCTATAATAATCCTGGTTATTTTTGACTTCCCATAGTTCCATGTTCTTTTCATTCTCAATTTTGATTCACATGTGGCACGTGTTGCTAGCTGGACAGGAAGTACGTATTCTTTCGGAGCACCCGGTCTCACTTCTTTGGTGGAAGTTCTCGTGTTTTACTTAATTAGCAACTTTTCTCAAAGTTTTTACTTTACTTATAGATTTTTAATTCCAACGTGGACCGGTATTTTTATGTTTATTTGAAAATTTTTTCAGTATTTGTTTTGATATTTAGTTCATTTACCTAGGGTTTTTTAAAAGGACATTTTAAGAAAGCTTCTAAAATGAAACACAATGTTATTGTCTTAACATACAAATCCGTTATAACTAATTAAAGCCTTATTTCAGAAATGTGATGACCCTGACCACAAACATTTGTTTTATTTTGAACAACATTGGTAGAAACATAAAAAAATTAAGTTACATTGAATTCTCTACAACGACAACTAAAAGACTAAAGAATGTCAAAAGCAGACAGGTAGAAACTAAGACATGACCTACATGTTCGGCCTTGATATAATTTTGAAGAAAAAAAAACCGAAAATATAAATTATTATTTTGTTAGCTTACATATTAAACTTTTGTAGCTTGACCTTTCTTCAGTATTTGCAAACCATTAATAAAACACACTGATTATGAAAAATGATATTGAAATACGTATGCCTTAAATTAGCACTGGTACTATCTTCAAGTTAGCGTCAAATGCAAATGGTAAAAAAGATCTCGACCTTGGTTTCTTCTAAAAATATCGAACCTATAAACCGTCTGTTTTTACTGTTACTTAAGCCAGGTAAAACAATTTCAGCTAATTTTCTTCTGTAAGGTTATCCGATCCCATTTAAAAACATTACCAGAAAAATCAAAATTGAAAACCCTTGATAACCGTTTTTTTAAATATACATGTAGTCGGAATATATAAGATGAAAGCTTTATTACAAAATTTAGAGTAATTTTGCAAATTTAAGTCCCACCAAGGCCCCAGTCATATGATCACGAATTGCTAAAGGCATATCTACTGCACCTGTAAAGTATTATACAAAATACGTCATGAAGTGTGCGTAAAACGTGTCAGACAAAGCCTTTTAGGAAGAAGACGCAGAGTTAACATAATATGCCCCCTTCGTCTTTTCGGGTCTTTATAATTATTGGATCATTATTTTAATACTGTTCTATTCAAGTTGTATTGATCCAAGAAAGTTCCATTTTTGTAAATTGTAAATGATCTGTATGATGGTTGATTACTCAATGTTGAAGGTTACCGATTAGGTCATCCTAAGGAGTACATGTATAAATATGCACTGGGACAGAAAAGTGTTTTTTTTTTTTTTTTTTTTTTTTTTTTTTTTTTTTTTTTTTTTTTTTTTTTTGTATGTTAAGAAATTACCTAAAGGCGTCACGTTTTTAATTTTAGAACATGATTTTGTTTTCTAACATTACATATAGAGGATAATCAAAATTGAAAATAAACTAATCTTCAATTATTATTTAGGTAGTTTGTCGTAAATGCTATTTAGCGTCGCATCAGCAGTTTTTAGCTATTTACTTCTGATGACAAGTTCGTGAATACGTAAGATGTGCAAGTTTGTATTATTGTCTGTATCGTACTAGCTCACTAATTCTGTACACCACAGACAAAATAACCTTTCCCAAGTCCGATTATGATGGCACTGGATGAACCAGAAGATGTTCTGTCTTCTTAAATCCGGATATCAGGAATACGATTTTAACATAAGGTGACCATAATACATGTATATGATATGTAAATTACACATTATATAATAAAATAAAAATGAGATTGTCATCGATTATTTGTAATGTACAAATTAACTAGATCGCACTTATATTATATAAAACATTACTTTAAAAATGAGGAACGAGGTCGGTAGGTTTGTTGTTATGTTGTCCCACCGGCAATTTTGAGGTATTTTCTACAAAACAAGTTTATTTACGGAATCAGCAGACTACAGACCACTGACAAGCAAACCTTACCCTAGTCACACATTCATAGCACCGAATGAACCAGACTATACTTTGCTTTTTTTTATCCCGAAAGCGCCAGGTACACGAAAGTAATATGTAGATTCTATAATTTATAATAGGTGAATAAATACTAAACTATATGGTTTAAGAAGGGATGGGACGTCAATAACTATTTAGTATGCTTTATTGACCCGTTGGTATTCATATACAAATAAGCAAATAAGGGCATCATTCAAACATAGATGTAAAATGAATTGTTTTATTCTAAAAATTGAAATATAAAACAAGTTTGACAGACAAAACAAAAACTGAACAAGAAAAGTCCAATCGATAAGTCTTTTGGTGTAAACAATTTGGACTTGTCATGTTAATGGTCATCTGAAGGCTGTATAAAAACTAAAATAGATTTTACATAATGACTAAAACGATTTTTATGAATTTATGAATTTCTCTATGAATGAAATAATATACAAAATAACAAAAATCAAAAAAAAAAAACCTTTATAGTGAACTTTTGTTAATAACCAATTCAAATAATTCTGTATATCACGTTGCTTCTATATTCTTTAGGAATTTTTATCACGAAAATTTAATTGGCCGCAAATAATAATTTTTGTAGCATGACTAACTTGTAAACTATATTATTATTATTATTATTATTATTATTATTATTATTATTATTAAAACGAATTTATAAGCAGTATTCAGCCTAAACTTGAGAACTTCGCTTAAAAAAACCCAAAAAACAAAAACAAACAAACAAACAAGACAAAACAATAACCAACAACAACAGGCAGCAACTTAATAAACAAATCATTGAACAATCATTACTAACGTTATCAATCAGTAAACTATTAACAGTGCGGATATGTATCATTGTAGTTATGGCAAAAAAAAATTCTGTCAGATTCTCTGTACGCTATTGTTTCAAGAAGCCGATTTTAATTTTATCCCAAATAGCTAAAGCAAAAACAACATCCTCTGATGGAATTTTTGCTGAATGGAAATAATCTTTATCATATGTTATATAGTATCAATGTATTCCCCATAGTACTAATGTCGCGTAACAGTCTGCTGCAACAACAGCACACTGACGGCGAAAAGTAAATGCATTATGGCGGGAAATTCCCGCCTGTTTTGTCCTTCCCGTGTAAACGAAGTGTTGCTCACATATAAGTGTAACTGGTGAATGAAGAAAATAAAGAAGAATTTAATGTATAAATCTGCCATGTACCATTTTTAGAATGGTATCAGTTCATATATATATATATATATATATATATATATATATATATATATATATATATATATATATATATATATATATATATATATAACACTTGCAATTTATATCGTATATCATAATGTTGATTAATGTTTGACTTTTTAAATAAAAAATATAGAATATTTCTAGTTTTCACGTAGACTAAAAACAATATATATATATTTTATTTTTCTCAAATGTTTAGACCTAAAAATTTATATATATTCTTTTTTTTTTTTTTCTTTTTTTTTTTTAATTGTTATTATTAATATTTTTATTTATTGTTTTAGAATTTTGTGTCAAACAGCAAAACATGTTACTTTCATGAAATAAAGAAGGGAAATTGACAGGTGGGGGACACTTTTGACCCTCGAGTGTGGCTTATGACTTGGAAGACCGTCTGTTATATCATCATCTCAAAGTTGATCTCTAAAACATGCTAATATTAATCTTGTTTACGATTTAACAAAGACTTTGGTTATATTGGTGGAAACGTTAGCACATGGTGTTAAGTAGAGACAAACAATTTGGTACCTAATTCAAGTCAGATATTCAGTCTTAATGACACACAAGTGAAATCTTTTATAATGATTTTTATGGACTATCAAATAACAAAATTCATATCAAAAATTATACCTGACGGGAGGTGAGAATGTGACAAAGGTTTAGAGACACGTTTTTCATGTCAATTTGGCGGTAAATTATATTTTTAACTATTTTAGCAAATGCCAAGATAATATATAATTTGGTTTTTTTTAAATAGATTTTAAGAGAAAAAACAACGCTTCAGTGCTTAAAAAGGCGTCGCTAAATTTAATTTAGAGTGAAATTTTGGGTCGTAGGAGAAGTCCCGTATGTGCCTCTGGGGACAGCTGGTCGAGTATATGCTTTCAGCTGCCTTTCTACGACACATGCCCTTTGTACTTGTTTCATTTGTGAATATTTTCTTTGTTAGAAGGATGGAGTCACTTTATTGTATTGGTACTGTTAGTCTTCAGGTGTAGAACAGCAATCGTCAGTTTCGATAGCAAAATGAATTGATTTAATTGTATCATAATTGTTATAGCTTTTAAAAATAAAAATGAGACTAACGCGTAAAATCTAAATTTAAGATCTGATAAAAATGTTAAAATATAAAACGAGTCAGGGTTTGCGCGATTTATTACACGCTATGAATTAACTCATGACATATATTAAAACATTAATGCGCATCGAAAAGTTGTTAAAGTCGCAAAATGTGACAAATTTAATTAGATATGAAAGGGCACATGTGGGTTTTTACAGGCGTAAAATAAAATGTCAACCATTTTTAAATTCATTTCATCTTTAATTTCATTTATATGTAAACTTAACTTTCGAGTCGAGTGTTAAGTTTTTCAGATCAAAATAATTGATTAATCAAAATGACATTTTGTCTTTAACATAATTAATGATTAAAGTATGAAATTAAAAATACCAAATACTTATGTAATTGTTTGGAAGTATTACAACAATCTATTCTTTTCTTTAATTTATTTTCGGAATATTTTACACATTACAAAATAGAAACATAAACGTTAAGGTGGACAAATATATAATAATATTATAATATTACAATAAATACATACATTTGTAAAAGTTTGAGAAAAGCAGAGATTACAAAATGAAAATTGCTTAAACGATACTGAACGGAGAAATTTACCAGATTCAAAAGTGTGTGGAGAAACAAAAATAATAGATATTCAAAATAGATTTACTATGATGATAATGGATAGAACTTTACACAACAACAACATCAATAATAATAATAATAATAATAATAATAATAATAATAATAATAATAATAATAATAACGCAATTCATCAGCGACTAAGACTCGTACATTTAGACATCTATTGTCTATATTTTAGATCAATATCTTTAAAAAAAATACGACTCAACTCATAGAAATTATTTTAAAATAATAATAATAATAATAATAATAATAATAATAACAGAAATATCGTGTTTATTATTATAATAATTATTATTATATTATTATTATAACAAAAGTATCGTATGATCCTTTATCTGATCAAACTATGCCAACATAACAATCGTGACTCAGTGGAATTTCAACATAAAAAAACAATGCGCAGTTTCGTTTTAATTTACACATATGCTGATTAATCACATTTATTTATATACAGCAAATAAATCTTGGTGTTTCATAACTCCATAACAACCATATTTATTGTCCAATAATAACGATCTGTTGTTTATCTCCTTTGGTGACGCGAAAACGAAAGAAGACGTATTTATATATGAACTCATGACGTCAGCAGGTCAATTTAATATGCGCACTGAAGACAAGTCTGTTTACTTCTGTGTTAACCGATTGAACTGCGTTGTTCGTAAACACGTTTCTGTATACTGACAAAATGGAAGCCGAATTTGCCTTCGGAGAGCGGATTTTCAAAGCTGATTACATTAAAAAGAAGAGAATACGAAAGGTAAAAATTTGTAAATATGTTCTTTTTGTTTAATTCGAAATGATACCGGAGTTTGTGAGAGATGACATTCGTTTGATTTTGAGAAATGACTTATTTAGTTTGAGATTTACATATGGATTATATAAGTTTTCATGTTGATTTATAGATGAAAAACCAACAGAAAATGAGTTATGTTTTTATTTTCTTGTTTTAGGGGAAAGTTCAGTATTTGGTAAAGTGGAGAGGATATTCTTCAAAGTAAGTTATTTTATTTTTTAAAAAATAGATACTTTTTCGTTTGATGCATTCGGCGTGTTCGTGTGCATGCGTATCAAATCGATAATTAACTAGGCCATGCTTGTTTACCATGTAGCGATTATATATTATGATGTTTCTAGAACTTTCCAGTATTGTGTTATTTTTTGTAAGTTAACAACAATTGTTGTGGAAACTCTGCCTTAATTGTTTGTTCTCATATTGTTTATCGGTCCATATCATATTTAAAAGTTTTTTTACTTCCCGTTTATAAGGAAGCATGCATTTATATCATTAAATAGCCTAAGTATTTACATCATTGGACGGAAGTCTCTTAAATATATTCACCATGTAAATTCATTTACATAGGTCTTATATACACTTTATGATATTTTTATTGCAATTAGCCTAAGATACCAAAAACCCATTTTGGTTTTTTATGTGTTTTTGTTTACTTCGATCGGTCATTGTGGTTTTGGTAACAATCCAAAGATTTATAAGTAGTTCTTTTCAAATGATAAGTTATGCAAAATTTGTATGGGTAGATCAAGAAATCAAACAAAATAATAAAAGATTATATGAACCAAACCTCTGTTTCTATGAGAGTTGGTGAACGAGTAGTCTAAGCGCTCGCTCACGAATTATATAGCACCTGTCACCGTCTACATGTGCTTGGTTAGAGCTCGAGTCTACCAAAGGCCCTTGTTTTCTCCGAGTACTAAGATTTCCTCTACCATCCCAGAACTGTCGGCATCGATATGAGAGAATTTTGATTTAGGCGGAAAATGGTCACTGCACTCGACGCATTAATACTCCACACATTTAATTCCACACCACTCTAAAGCTATTAATAGAGACGCTTAGAACATTTTTTTACAATTTTAAATTAAAAAAAATAAACTATTGTTATGTGCTTCCTTTGATTTTTATAAAATATTTTAAGTGCCACCTGGCACTTTAATCTTATGATAGATGATGGGAATCCAAGATTCCATGTAGCAAACATTACCACGGACATAACACTAACGCATGCAGTTATTTAATTAGCAGAATCATTACTTTTATGTGTAAATAATCCTTTATAGCAAAAACTGTTCTGGGTTTATTTCAGATCTAGTACTTGGGAACCAGAGGAGAACATCCTAGATCCGCTATTAGTCAGGGAATATGAAGAACGGTAAGCTTCCTCTTAGTTGTTTACAATAGTTACAAGTGTACACGTGGGTTTGTGTATCTATATACATGTAAACGTGATATATACGTGTCGGTTTAAGTTCTTTAAACACCAGGTAGCGATTTGATTGATTAGCTTTTAAGTCTTACCATGATAAATTATGTTTGCATGTTAATGTAATACCTGAGGTGTTTTATACAAATATATGACCTAAATATTAAACTTACAACTAAACAACATGTTTTGATAATAATCTCCAATTTTGCGCATTTAAGTCACAAATATGACTGATCATGACAACAGTCAGCAGAGCTGATTTTATTTCAATTTATCTTCATGTAACATTTTTCAATGTCGCAGTAATTTTCCGATGATAAAAACTTCACGCACCACTTCTCGTACTCCTACGGGTCAAGGTACAATATGAATAAATAATAGTTGTTTTTAAAACCAAATCGTTCTGTTGATATAAACATTTCTCTCTGAATTTTATATATATTATAAAATTGCATATCTATTTTATTTTTTTTTTTTTTTATTATTATTTTTTTTATTTTTTTTTTTTAATTTTGAGAAAAAGACCTTAATAACAACACTTTTAACGATTTGTAAAAACTTAAAATGGTACACCTACGCTATATTCAGTTCATAATTGGTAACAAGTGTAAGGGCGTTTTCGATACAGTCATCGATGAAGAAATCGCTAAGCTTGTCTAGATGTAAATGGATATAATACTATAGCAACAGTGTTAAGTTACTACGCAGTAAAAATAATCATTTACTCTCCGCGTGAATATGTAAATAAACACACTGTAATGCTGTATTGATTATGATGTGTATATATTTATACACTGCCGGGTTCGTCGTTCACTAACGACCTTTTTGATAAAAAACAACTTGAAATACTTACTGAAACAATTAAAAACTCATTTCAAGGATTTCTTTTGAACTTATTTCACTTAAATATCTTAGTTTTATAAAATTTCATTTTTAATTTTCATTTTTTTAAAACTTCACACTCACTTTATGCGCATATCGATTAATACAATCACGATACTAATACGAGTGTTTTTATCGATGAAAAACGACAGTCATTTCAAGACGTTTAGATAATTTCTTGGACTATATTTCTCTACATTTTGTACATATGAACTTTAAAAACTGATTCTCCCAGTAAAGAGGTACCATTGTGTATGTGTTAAAGCCCTTGTACACTTGATGGATCCGGACTTGCCCGTGTATATTTTTCCACACATGAATAATGTAAAAAAGTAAGTTTGGGCAATGCAATACAAGAAATGTTTTGTTCATGGAGGTGAAAATTAATTTCATGCCAAATCCTCTATTATCTGTCTGTCAAGTTATGTGTTATCTTGAGAAGGACAAGAAGTTTTATGACAAAGTCAAAATTGTTAAACTAATGTAGAGTTGGTCAGATTAAGGGTAGTGTATGAAACCCAGCGTCCAGGGAAAAAACCACTGACCCTCGACACAAGCGAACTGACATTTTCCACGCAAGACATCTCCTGAGTAGGATTTGTTGCATGGCGGTAAGAGGCACTGTGATTTGAGAGCCGGTGTTTTAAAGTTATCAGTCACAAAAACCATTATTGTTTAAGCAACGAGGCTGCTGCGACTAAGTTTTGTAAAATTACGGCATACTAATACGCAGCCCCTTAAGCTTACCGCCTAGGGCTAAACGTCTACAGATCTTAGTATGAAACCTTGTCTCAGTTCGCTTGCCAATGTCGATGGTGTCTGTCTGCATACTTTGGTGTCCTCAACTTTCCTAAAACGGACAGCTTCGATAAAACAAATTTACAGTGTGCACTATTTTTTTCCAATTAACTCTATAACCTTTAGGGCCGACAGTATTTGATTTTTAAAGACATCTAAAACAATTACATTTTTTAAAGACATTCTTATTTTGCAAGTATTGCTCGCTGTCTTCTAAAACAATTACATTTTTTCTCTTTTAAAAGTTTTAAGTAAAATATAAATTGATTTCTGTAATAGACTTGAGAAATTGTCAGGTCACACAATGACAATCTGTCGTCATAGTTACCAGGAAAGTCGGCAATTAACTTTCCTTGACTCCAATATACCACACACCCTTACACGTACTCTCACCCCAACCCTTTTCTCAGTTACTTTGCAAAAGCTAAAAGTGAAAATTGAATAATCGTTAAAACAATGCAAACTGTTTAAACCGAACCCGGAGCGGTCAAAGAACCCAATTTTTAACAAGCACGAAAACTAAAACGTGTAAACAACATACGCGTTTGTCCACCCAGGAGGTGTTAGGGTTTGGCCTGTTTTTATGTTGCAACACAGATGTGATATATCTGTAATATTCTGGTTATTTTTTAATTTCAGACCGTATTCAAAGAAGATTGGTCGCAGAAGAAGAAGTGAGGTAAGGCCAATTTTGTAATTGTATTATGTAATCATTACCATCGTTATTGTTGCAATGCGTTATGAAACTGGTTCAGTTTAAACGAAAATTTAAAATGAGCTTCATTTATGATATATCATGCTATCGAGGGCTCGTTACCATGCTTAACATATTGAGGAAAAGGTTAACAAGATATAAGATATGTTTGTTATTTTGTTTCTTGTTGTGAAATAAGATGTTCGTTTTGGGTCCTTTGAAAACCAAGTTATAATCATGGCCGTTTATTTGGCTATTTTTCTGTATTATCTTGCTTTTATTTTACTTTATGATTTTTTTTTTGACTGAGACGTTGTCGATGTGAGATAATTTGCCAAGTCTGCAATACCTTTTATTTGGTTTACATACATACATACACGTGTGTGTGTGTGTGTGTGTTATATCAAAACACACACACACACACACACACACACACGTGTATGTATGTGTGTGTGTTTTGATATAACATTATTCATTTCATAATAAGAAATACTTTAATATCAACAGGCTTTTTTAAAAAAGAAGTGCATGATACTTCAAGTGTTGATTTATTTTGCATATAGTAAACGCACATTGCTGTATCTGAAAAAAAACTTTTTTCAATTGGTTTAAGACTAATGAGTCGGAATGATGAATATTGTAAAAGGTTTATAAAAAATTAAATGTCCGTTTAATAGCTGATTTGAGTGAACAGCGTCCCCTTAAGGATTAAATTGACACAAGGTCGCCTTTGTTTGTCCTGAAGGCATAAAAGTTAAAAATATCGCCGGAAACAATATGTTTTACTTGGTAAATTGATTTAAAAGATATTAATTGATATCGATACATAGTTTAACCTTATGTTGTTTCCCACTGATTTTTTGTTCCCAAAAATTGTTTTTGTTGAAGCATGAATTCATTAAAGAATGCAATTTGATACTTGTTGTTTAAATTTTTTTTTTCATTCAAAGGTTTTTTTTTATTAAAAATCTTTTAATTTATTTATTTTCAGATGGAAAATTTTCTGCCATATGGAGAAAAATATTATAAAAAGTCATTGATGCATGACGATCACTTGGAAAATAGTAACAATGCACTGAGAATTGCCCCATCATTTAAACATAACCAAGTATTTAATAATGGACATAACGAAGTGAATGGAAAAAGCGATTATATTATCCCACGTCAGGAGACAGATGTGCCGCTATCAACTTCTTTGTTCATTAATGACAAGGGTCACAATCTGCATGAAATCAACGAAAATGACAATGAAAGAAAAAATTTGGAAAAACTAGAATTTAATTCAGAGAATAAAAACGCATTTGATTTGTGTTACTTAGATAATAGAAAAAGCCGAGATTTTGAAGACAGCACGGCTTGTTTATGTGACGATTTAAACGGGAATAAAAAGAGAGTTTTTGATTGGGTGTCAAAGTCGCGTGCCATGCACGAGACATCTTTTCATGAGAGGGAAGACAATTCAATTAAACATGATGTGATCAAAGATTCAAGTTCATCTGGACTGTTGTATGGTGAATTGACAAGTGGAAATGAGTCGTCTGCTGTGTCAACAATGGACAGTGATGATGATACTATTGTTGATTTTGATACAAAGGCAGACGACATGTGCACGGAAACAAGTGATAATAATCCAGTGAAAGTATTTGTTACTGACGTTACGTGCAACAGTGTTACAGTGACCTTTATTGAAAGCCCAACTAGACCCGGTTTTTTCAAAATGGACGGATTTCGTAATTAATTCATTACAACGGAGAAAGAATTTTTTTAATTTTTTTCATTTGGATATACATGTACATATTTTATGGATCAATTAGTGAAATTTAGTTTCGTGGATAAAGTTTAGTGAAACTCCCGAACAAATCTTTCCGATAAGAGAAGGACCTCAAGCGTTTAAAAATGATCAGCAACATTAAAACAAATTTGTTAAACTGTATTTTTCAAAAACAGTTATTTGAAGACAGCACTTGAGATATTTGTAGTTTTTTTTTTACTTTAAATGACTTGAAATACAGATATTGCTATATGCTGGATCTACACATTGCATTTAAGACAATCTCTCTACAAATTTATATATAAAGTTTTTGTTACTCGGTTTATTTGTGAAGTGTTGTTCATGTAACATTAGTGCTTTCTGTAATATTGTTAAATTTGACGATAAAGCATTTGTTTAAAATATAGATGTCTTGTTGCTATTTATAAAAATCCACCGATACGTCATAAGCGCTTTCTGTATTCATACACACTAAGTTACAAAGCTGTTCTATCAATCAAGCCAGGAAAAGCTGCGTTAATTCTTATATGGCTATAAATCCGAAATTATTTTTCTTTCTTCGGGATGGGAGTGGGGACTACGGTGGCCAATTAACTTATAGCGCAGTGTCTTTTTGTCGCCTAGATTCGTTTCCCGTTAGGCAGATCCTAGTACGTGACATTTTGTCAGTTTGCTTGTTGAATATTGGTGGTTTTCCGGTACGTAAGATTCCTTCACCATCCCAGGATTGCCATACGAGATAATAGAAGAATCTTGACTCAAGCCTTAAACATCATTACTTCACCCCTTACTTTATTTACTATTATTATTCTTGTTGTTAATTTCTATGTCTGAGGTTGCTTTTTAACCGAATAAGAGCAATATAGACATAACAAAAATTTAAACTTCAACTGCACTGTTGTGTCCTCCTTTGGAATTTCTACAAAGCACAAATTTATTTGGATTGTAGAAGCACCTTTTCGTTAAAAGAAATGAAAAATGCTACAACTAAAACAATTCAGAAATAAAACGAACGTACTTGAAATATTCAAAATATATTTTGGTCAAATGATAAAAATACATTTGAGAATAGCAATCAGATGATATAATTTATAAACTATAAATATCTGACAATAATTTTTAGTTCTTTCATTTATTGATACTACCAATGACGTAAACAAGAGTTCGATTTCCGTTTACAAGACACATTAAACATTACCTGACTAATCACGGTTTTAATATCTTTGCCGCAAGCTATTTATAGACTAAGCCGAACCAAGTTTAAGATGTTACGTCTATTAATTAAACTCAGATATGTAAATATCGTTTAAACTAGATTTTACCCCTGATTACATCCGGAATCAACCTACATGTTGCCTTAAGCTTTTGACTGTTTTTGTAAGTAAAGAAACAAACAATATTCACTCAAAAATGTAAGACCGGAAGTACCTAAACAATATCCCTTCTTTTCGTAAAAGCTTTATTCTACCAATATTGATTGTCAATTGTTAGGCATAAGATTGACCTATTTGCAACAAGAGAAAAGTTCAATAATTTCAAAGAATTAATCTTAGAATTAGTTCGTGAATGCTTGATAGAATGGTATGCTTAGTTTGTCCGTCTTACTCGGGGCGACTTCAAGTTATTCGGAGTACGGCACTGAAGAACATATACCTCTCTTATTATATTGGCTTTTGGTTAACCAGTCGATATTCTGTTCTTTTAATGATGAGCATCAGGCGAGGAAGCACTATCTCGACTATCAGGTATGAACGGGGGCCAAACCTGTAAGAATCGGCATTATTTGTTTGTAGTCATTAGAGATACCGATAAGGGAACATATGATCGTGGCAAAAAAAGATGTTTGAATCAAATTAGTATCGTGATAGTTTTACTGGGATTTCTTTGGCCGATTTGTCTAAGGAGCTATGTTAAGGATCACACCCCTCTCACCGTCTGGGTTTGCATCTCCCTCGGAGATAAAAATCACTGGTTCGCTTGACAAAGATCTTTAGTTTTCTGGCAAGGTAAATAATCTCCACGGATTTATCTGAGAATACGTATCATTTTGTTTCAGATGTATGAGTGTGTATTGTTGCCTGCCTTGTACTAGCGCACATGCAATGCGACTTTTGGTTAAAGTCTTAACACACCGAGTCAGTCTGTCCAGACGAGTAAACAACTCCCCCAGTTACATTATCCTGGTATCCTGTGAAACAGTGATCTGTCCTCCTAATGACAAACGCCAAGTGAAGAAGCAGTATCTCAATTTTTTAAGTCTTATGTATGACCCAGTCTGGAATAGAACCCATGACCCCCACTCTCGAAAATAACTGTAAGTGTGTACGGCTCGATATGCTATGTTACTATCTTACACTTCAGTTAACTGCATGCGTTAAATTATTACTGTCGTTCATTAACACATTTGTTTTTATGCTTGCGTTTTGGCACACCTATAAGTGGCAATAATAGACACTAAATCAAATATATAACAAATACCTGCTAAATTTTTATGTGCCAAATGTGACATTTCGACATTTCGGAAAATTATTCCTCATCAGTGACACTAGGGGCTGAAAAGTTTGATTAATTAAAAAACATGCGGCAAACAGTTGAAAATTAATGAATCTAAAGTTTCAAAAATATATAAATACAAATCCAGCTAAGGAATGCTTTGCATGAGGGAACAGACCTTAGTTTGAAATTAATTTCAAAAATTAAGACGGCTGAAAAATTGCTAAATGGTATGTTTTCTGACAGCACAAAATACTGCCTACTGAGTTATGGATACCCTCGGAGAGTTTTACTCCATCAGTAGAGGTACCCGTTCAGGGGTAGTAAATATAT
This sequence comes from Tegillarca granosa, assembly GCA_029721355.1. Classification (NCBI taxonomy): domain Eukaryota; kingdom Metazoa; phylum Mollusca; class Bivalvia; order Arcoida; family Arcidae; genus Tegillarca; species Tegillarca granosa. The sequence goes on along the minus strand of CM056594.1, from coordinate 34,878,521 downwards.
AACAAATACTTACTAAATTTTGATGTGCCAAATGTGCACATTTCGACATTTCGGAAAATCATTCCTCATCAGTGACACCAAAGTTATTAAACCACATAACTATATTTTGTCAATTTTTTTGTTACCCGACAAAAGCTGGGTCAAGGGGGTTATAAGCACCGGTTTCAAGTGTTTACCTTGGTTTCCAATTTTAGTTATTTGTTTCATAATGCTAACATTTATGTAATGTTTCTAATATATTGTTAAAACATTAATCTTATCTAGAATTATTGATTATATCTTGGAATTTCATACTGTAGATTATATTACACGTTTCATCACGATGGTTTTATTACGCAAGGTAACATTATTTTACCTTTTATAATCTTAGAAACCTGAGTTGAATATATCTTGCACAAAAATACAGATGTGACACCACCAACGTACTTAGCTCAATTAGATATCAAATTTGCTAAGTTGGAAAATACTAGTAAGTACTATAAATGCCGCCATAAGTTTAGTATAACGTAGATTGGGCGCATTGTATTTCCGTTTTCTTTTAAAAAAAACGTCATATTTAATTTCCGCTATTATTAATTTTTACCTGTACAGGTAATTTTTTAGATTGAATATAGGTAAAACATTATATTAAAAGAAGAAAGTGATTATCGTAATACTTACATAAATTCAATGTTAATATCAAAACTGAAGTTGTAAGTAGTATTGGCTTTAAGTATGCTTTGATTTTTGATTTATAACCTTTTTTGTGGATTTCCAAAATCTCACGTCTTCCTCAAAGTGGCAAACAAGGGGCAACATATTTAAATCTTGCGAACATGAGCGACAATCAACATCTTGCTGTGGGGAAATACGGATGGGGAAATGAAACGTTTTTGGCTTAATTGTGGAAATGTTATACACCACTCAGATCGAACACTATCAAATAATCTATATACATACAAAAATGTGCTTATAAAGAAAAATCCTTTGAGTTACAAATTGCTTTTCAATAGGCAAAGTAGAAAGCATTAACGGACAGAGTTCTAAGTAGAATACCAACCAAAAGTGGGATACCTAAGTTCTAATCATTTTATAAACTTATTTTTACAAAGAAGAAACCACATTTCTAAACTAAAACATAAACTAATGAATAACTACGTAATACGGTGGCACAGAGGTGACATAAAATATATTTTTCGTATTACGTGGGCACGTATTACCTTGTACGTGCGCACGTATAAACCTTTTACGTGCGCACGTAGAAACCAATACGTGCGGACGTATTACCTATTACGTGCACACGTATTAACCTATTACGTAATAGAGTAATACGTGCGCTCGTATTGGTTACTACGTGCGCACGTGATTAAAAAATATATTTCATGTCACCTCTGTGCCACCATAATAATTCTTAAACTAAAAAACAAAATTCAATTTCATAGGTTACCTTGGTAAATAATATTCACAAAGAATAAATATTGTTTAAATCCGTGTATTGTGTTTTATCTTAGTTTGCATACATTTAAAAAATTTAAAACTTTTTTTTTTCATTTTATCATTCAAAAAGTCTTTGTAATTGAAACAATATATATGGTAATTCTTTCAAAAGTTTAATGAGTAGAAAAAACTTTGGAACTCAATCAATTAAATAACTTATTTTAGTTTAAACATATTCTATTCATCATGTTTAATAATTATATGTTGAAAACAATATGGAATACACAAATGACAAGTGGGATTCAGTAACAAATTTTAAACACTTATAAAACTGTCTCCTAAAAATATTAAATATAAATATACTTTTCAAATGCGCATTACAAACAAAAAAGATACTAAACAGAACACCGTTAACGTTGTTGCATTCATAAAAATACATAAATTATTTATTTTCCATAATGATTTAAGAAAAAAACTTAAAGATACATGATCTTTAATAAAATATTACAAGCATAAGGGACGATTTTCATGCATTGAAAGTTATGTGATAAAAAAAATGCACTGATTGCTGCACCCAACGAGAATCCAAAGAAGCAAAGGACTCTAGATTACGATTACTATATAAAAATTCCATACAAATATCTAAGGGTCTCTGTGCGCGTTCTTACGGATGACAGCACCTTTCAACTCTAGGTTCGAATCCCATTTGAACCGAACTCTAGAGTGAGTTTGTCAGTCGCTTGCTAAAGCCGGTGGTTTCCTCCGACATTCCAGTTTTTTGCAAATGACTTTTCTATATAAGTTAAAAATATTTGTGGGAGTAAAACACTATTAATCCAACTTAGAACAGTAACATCCTTTTTTTCAAATTTCTGTGTAACAGTTGTGGAAAAAATATCATTTTCATATACATGTATTATATATGTTATATATTATTTTATTCATTATATAAAAGTAAGCATAATGATTCCGTTATAACGATACTGCAGATAATTACAAACATTTTAGAACAACTCATTTTTAAACGTCAATAGATGAATGATTGCAAAGGAATCTGGAAACGCCTAGTTAATGATCGTTCGATGCATGTTATTTTCAATTCATTACATATTTTGTAATATATATATATATATATATATATATATATATATATATATATATATATATATATATATATATATATATATATATATATGTTTACCAGCTGTGACCAAAACATTTTATCATCATTACCTTACGTTGTTACTTAAGCCAGTCAATAGATTTTCAACTATTCATTCATCAGGTTCTGTATTGTCTGAGAGGTCAAGGCGCCTTATAAGCTAGATTTAATAAAATATTACTTTTCGTCGATCCAGCAATTTCTTAGCTATTGTTACGATACAAGTTTTTTTTTAAAATATAAATCTCAAGGATTATCCTAAACACAAGTTCACGCGGTGCATGGGTTTTTAGTACATTCTAAAGGTGTACAAGTGCGCACTCATGGCGACCTACAGATTGAAGAACTTATCCGCAATGCCGCTGATAAATAGGCAAACTCCTCGGTTCGTGTTGTCTCAAACTATCCAGTTATAACAATAATAATCGTTCCAAAATATTAAAAAATACTGATGTGACGTAACAGATCATTTAAAAAACCATCTATCAAACATGACAAAATCAGGCTTTTAAGCTACATGTATAAACTAATGCTATAGACAGCAACAGGCAATGTAATGAAGATATGCAGCTGAAAACCAAATGCAATAGAAATTGTAAGTCACTACTTACATGAACACATACAGAGCTCTACTAACATGAACACATACAGAGCTCTACTAACATGAACACATACAGAGCTACGAACGACTTGGGAAACACGACGAGTAAGAACATATCAAGAGCAAGGCAATAATAACGTCGTCTGCTTTTGACGCCCACTATTTACTTCTAAAGCCAAACAGAAAGGTTTGTAAGCATTTTAAAGAAAGTACAAAATTCTTGCATTTTTATCTATATATTCTGGGTTACCCATTTGTTGGTTTCGTATTTTGAAGTTTGTTACTTTTGCTCTAGTAGTCTAATCCATGATGTGGTAATGGTTCTTGCACTTAAGAGAAGAGTCACGATAAACTTACAATCGGCATAGTCGATGATAAATATTCAAACAAAAGGCCTAATATGTTTTAAATTTTAATATATGCGTTTGTTATAATAAACTTTGTCGATATACAAATAACTCAACAATGCCATACAAATTATACCTGTACATTTTATTCATAACTACATCTACACATAATTCACGAGAATGTGTGACTAATGAATTATTTTAAATTGCGCTATATTAAAATTTGATATTAAGAACCAGAAGCTCGAGAATACGCCACATCTGAAAAAATAGAATAAAACGTTAACTATTGGTTATTAAACCAAATTCTCAAAACAGACTAATGATAAATTATAAAGCATGAAGCATTGATAAAATGGCCCTAGTGGTGTGGTTGAAGTACTGGTGTGAATGCGCTTATCTTCCTATTCATGATTCAACTAACATTTTCTTCTTTTACATACACATCATTACACTGTTAAAGTGAACAAGCTGTGTCGCATAAAAAGCAGAGATAGTTTCGTCAAAACACTTGTTTTGTTCGATGTTTTCTTTCTTTTTCTTCTTCTTCTTTTTCTTCTTCTTCTTCTTCTTTTCTTCTTCTTCTTCTTCTTCTTCCTCTTCTTCTCCTTCTTCTTCTTCTTCTTCTTTCCCTTTCAGCCTTGTCATAAGAAATGATCGTACACAAATATTCACGAAAGCATAACAAGCAAAGAAGACAACTTTTACAGTAAATTGTAATAGTAAGTTCAAAGACATTTGCCTCCATCTTGTGTTACTATATCTATGCATTTTTGAAATAAACGAAAGAGGAAATAAAAACACATTTCTGGACAAAGTCAAGGTCATATGTATTATCTGAAGATTTTTTATACAAACTGAGGAAGTTTTTATTTATAATTATAAATCTAAATATGTTGAATTAATTAAGTTCAAATTTACATGTGTATGAAAGAACAACACATAGGTTTTAATATATATGTAAATGACACAAGTAAATATTTTATGTGACGTGCCAAAGAACGTTTTAATTACCCTGATATTTATAGATGGCTTGTCATAAAAATGGAAATTCATAATTCATTATAACTCATTTGATTTAAAACTATAGTAAAAATTGTTACATATAAAGTTTTCATTGGTAAAATTGCATAACATTCCATTCACACGAAAATAGTAATTCCCTATTAAAAACAATAATTGGTGTTTTACACCCAATTATGCTCATGCAATTCTTGAAGCATTTCGTAGTTTAATGAGGTGATTTTCAGTTTTGACATATTTTATTCGTCGTATTTAAATATGGCTTTAGCGAAAATTCTATAAAAATTCCATTCCATAATATGGAAGATATCGGTGAAGTTCTAATACATCTCCAGAAATCCAAATAAAAAAGGTCGATATCGAGGCTCCCCGTGTAGTGACGTCATACCAGTAACATATTATATACCAACTACTAAATAAGGTCAAATCCGAACTCGTAGTTTGACTTTCTTAGATTATGTTACGGGAAAACTATTTAATGAAGTGGAATTAACATCCGTTTGACATGTATCGATAATTAAGATTATTATTAATCCTTTTGTTTATTAGATACATTCCTTAGATTCAGATCCACATCTGTAATTAAGAGGATGTAACTTATAATTTGCAAAATTGATTTGCAGGTTGATAAAGTTATCTTACGACCCGGTAATTTTCAATAATATATTTACAGTTCGAGTAAAGTAATTTATTTGGTATTAAACGTTATTTGCCATATACAGTGTACAGGTTTCACTTTGAAAAAATGGATAAATCATTTTTAAATTTTAAGAAAGTAAGATAAATAAAAAAATTCCTTAGTTTTCATGGCAATAATAACAAAAATAATAATATTAATAAAATATAACTTTTAGGCAAATTAGAAATTAAAAATTGACGATCGGAGAAGTCTATTTAAAACAACTATATTTATCTACTAACAGCATTTGATTTTATTAGATTTTAGTTTTCACTTTTCCTTGGGCATACATTTAGCTGTGATATTTTTAAATTATTTATTCTATATATACAAATCCATAAAATTATTCTCATTATCATTATTATTATCTCGTTTTTTTTAAATGTGGTCTCATTCTAAAATCTGTGTCATTTCAATTTAAACAATTATAAGATTTTTTTGCTAACAAATTGAGATGGAATATCTTGTTTGTTTTTGTTTTCCTTTTTAATTACCCCAGCATTAATTAGCCATCGGACATTTGAAAAGAACTATGTTACAAACTTTAATTGTGGGAACATATTTCAATTATCGAAGAAATGTAATGCCGCTAGATTACTTAAAATTTTTCTACATCACGGTCATTAAATTTTAACTGTGAAAAAACATTGCACAAAAGAGCATAGTCGATTGAATTTTTATGTATTGATTCTTAGCCGGTGCCACAGTAAGTTCTATATTTTTTATCCGGTAGTCTGTCCAGTCCAACTTAATATTTAATTCATTGTAAAATGTCTACGATAAATTAATTTTCGTCTATTTGACAAGTTAAAACTAATCATCGCAATTCTCTAGGTTAGGACTCGACTCAAATACTTTTGTCCGTTTCTGGTTCAAATAAATAACGGCTATACTCTAAATTTATCACTTATAAGATTGTCTACTGCTTCCCCAAATAATAAAGAACTATTTAACATAACTAGGTACATGTCAGAGTCATTACTTTCTTCTACATACGTCGATATATCATCATCGTTACTACTATCTATTATGTTAGATACTACCCCAAATACTGCAATGACGTCACACATTTTTAACTCTAAACGGTGTTTCACTTTGCGATCAAGGGAAAGTTAAAAATGTTGATATCAAACCGCTATAACTTTTTTATTTTGTCACCGATTGTGATGCTGTTTTCAATATTGTGATATCTAAATAATATATAAAACAATTCTGATAAAAAAAATTTTGGTTACAGGTACCCTTTAAGTATTTCTGACTTTCTTACTTTGTACTAAGAGCGCATTCATAGCAGCCTTTAGAGTGTTTGTGTGATCGCTTGCAATATCGAAAATAAAATAGTATACTACTAAGTTAAATATGCCTTTGATAAGCAGTAAAGGCCTACGCTGAGAAAGAAAACATGCACATTGCGATCCACCTGGGTCGAACAACAGCGTAGAGGGTTAATACATTAACCACTTGACAACCGTGATCAGCTTTTTCTAGAAATGCCCTTATCTAGTTTTTATATAACAAATATTATTTGTGAAACATAACTAACAGCTTAAATAATACCTAAGTTGGTGAGCGTTAAACAGTCAACAGTTGTCATAAACAAGCTTCTTGAACTTTCATTTTTCTTTTTTAAAAACAACTTACTTTCTTATTGTTGATTTCGTAATCAAACTTTAGCAGCTGTCAATTTTGACATAATTATCATGTTACTGACATTAAAAACATATTACTGTATATCATTAGTATTCATTTTCTAATGAACAACAAAAATAAATGTCATATAACTGTTAATGACGTAGATAATAGTGTTCAACAACATCTGTCATTGGCGTCATCTATGCCCTCCAAATTGCGCAAGTTGTTGCACAGATGTGTTGTTTTATACAAAGCAAAGCCTCGTTTGAGATGAAAAATCTGACCACTAGATCGGAGTTTCCCCATCTCGACTTAAAATTCGTTATAGATTCTCTTTATACACAACGTTTATTCGAATCACAGATTATAAAATTTTCGACTTCCATGTTGTTAAAATACCAATACAATATCCAACATACTCAAAATAATAATTTACTCAAAAATAAAAATTAAAAGTTAAAAGTGGAAATTGTTTGTTTTGTCCCCATCAGTTATAAATATACTTTAATGTTGATTATCAAATTGTTTGTTTCTAATCAATATAAACAGATTACAAAGGCATACTTGAAATTACAATTGAATATTATTTATGCTTTATCAATAGACTAATCAACATGATAGATAACATAGGAAAAATACAACACCAATAAGAGACTTACATCAGGGTCACTAGATGTGAAATAGAGTTTAACAAATAGAAACAAAATTAGTTAGCAGTATTTAAAACATTAACGTTTATGTTTGGTTCAACTTGACGTGGATAATAATAAATTTCAATTTTTTTAATTTATTTTTTCATCTATTTATTTATCTATTTTCCCTATTGTTTGATTGATTTATTTATATATTTATTAATTAATTGATTGATTGATTTATTTTTTTTAGTAACTCAACTATGTAAAATTTATATCTTACATATTTCCCTAGTCATTTCGGAAGTGAGAAGTAAATATAATTAACTTTTAGTTATTTTCTTTATTCAGGGATTGGTATTTCATTTACAGGTGCTATAACAACAATCATATTTTTCAGAAAAGAGCTGCAAAATTTATACATAAAATTGATATAACAAACTTCGTCAACACTGTTGTGTGATTTTCGCGTTTGAGAACCTAACGAACTCTCAAAATAAGTATGACACCTGGTAGATGTTTAAAAAAGGTGTGGAAAGGATTGTGACTGCAAAAGCTCATGTTAACAATGCAATCGATGTTAAAATAATAAATGCAACTTCCATGGAGAGAGAGAGAGAGAGAGAGAGAGAGAGAGAGAGAGAGAGAGAGAGAGCAAAATAATTACTGATTAATTTATTGCATATAAAATCAAATAAAACACTGTAAGTCGATGCGTTGATTTACCAAATAGCGCCAAAGATTGATAAGTAAACAAGTCTTGATAGGTCATGAACTATCAAACACAGGGACATAGATACATTATACATTCTTTATATAAAAGTTTATATAGAGTACTAGTACTTACAAAAATTATTCGTTTTAGTTTCTGCTGTAGTGTCTTGTACTACATAAGTTAAACTTATATCGATAAATTTTGGGACAGTTTTACGCCTTTGTTAAGAATGATAATGAATATGGATAAAAAAAGCCACGATACTTATTACACAACAAATTTTAATGTGCTTTCAAGCAACAACTATGAAATAAAATATTGACCAAAACCGGTCAAATCGCGAATCTTTGGTGACTTGTATCACTATTTCCTGTAGACATTGTCGTCCATCGGTACATATTGACACAGGCTACAATATATACCGAAATAAGTGGTTTTGTGTTTTTTTCCTTTAGAAATCAACCAAAGCTTTTATCAAAAACAAATTTAAATTATGTTTTGTTACAAATATTAATACAAAGGTTGGGACAACTCGAAATGTTAATTATCAGCTTTCATCATTCGAGTAGGTCCTGTCTGTAAGTAAGCAATAGGTTTGTGCGAGATCAACAACAGATTCTGCAAACAAAGAACAAAGGTCAGCTGGAACAAACTGAATCTAAAAATTGTATTTAACCCTACACGTAGTCATAAATGATATATTGTATCAACTTGTATGCTGATTGCTCTGTTGTCAGACATTATGCCATTTTGCTGTGTTTGTTGACGTTGCTTCATTTTCGATAAAGAATCAGGTGATAACTGTACTGAAATAAAATACTTGGTATTTCAAACTAGCGGTTGGTTTCCTTGGAATTTCAACGTAGGTAAAGGTTTTATTACAGAACCAAGTCTTACAGATTTCATGAGGGGCATAGTTAAGAAAAAATGCACCGTTTTACATTGTACTGTTTTAAGTAATATCAGAAGTTCATTTTAATAAAAATTCGCATTCAGTAAAAAGTTGTTTCATTTACAGGTATTATAGAATCACGCGTATTTGTTGAGAAGCTGTAAACTGTATTGATCAAATCAATGTAACAAACATCATCAACACTTAAGTGTGATTTCACACGTTTTTTGAGCATTCAACTTTCAAAAAGGTGTCTTAAGAAAAATTACTGTGCTAACTGCTAAAATGGGATTGAAGTACAGATATATGTATCAGTTTTTTATTATTATATTTTCAAATAATGTGTATGAAATAAAGTAACGAACCGGTCGAAGATCAGTGTTGCGATGAAATAATGTACAAAACTTTACTCTACATAACACATATCGATACCAATGACAATATATGAAAAACTGTGTTTTCGTTTTCCTACAAATATTAATATTCGAAATGAACATCACATATTGTCTTCGTCGTAAACACACACACACACACACACACACACACACACACACACACACACACACGTATATATATATATCAGTGGACATTTTTTACATATTTATCAAGCTGTAATTTTTTAAAAGAAGATATAGGCAAAAAAAAAAACGTTAAAATGTCTTTATTTTTATAAAAACAATATTTCCAGTTGTATTAAATGTCAAGTGTGTTTTTTTATTATTAATATGAATCTGAAAAGTTGCAGGTGCAATGAAATTAAAATGACAATATGTGCACAGCAAGTCAGGTTTTGTCATTTAATGAACGTGCAATTACAATCATCATCATCGTCTTCTGTAACGAAATATACAAATTCACGGTGAGGCAGCATTGTTTACAGTAAGGGTAGGTAGATAATGTCGCAGACTATTACAATGTACATTCGTTCTTAGCGTCACAATGTACAGAGGGATGAAGAATATATACAGAAAGTATAGGTACGCAACGTCGACGGCGACAAAATGCACGGACTTTTATATTTGATGTAGTTAAGATACAGCTTAATATTGTAATCGAAAACAAACACTGCCTTGACGGTGACTATGTTAAGAAAACACAAGGTATTCTTGAGATACAAACTCGAACTGAATAATTATAAAGTAAATGTAACGCATGCAATGTAACCATTATACATTCAAAATTACTTATAAGATGAGAGAAAAAAGAATAAACTAAATTATGGATTCACAATAAAAAAAAAAGAAGAAAAACCTGCATTGGCAGATATTGAACATACTGTATTAATAGTGCTTGTTTTTAAAATGTTAGCTATATAAGTTATTATGCAGCTGTCTATAAAATGAACATAATAATTAACAATATTCAATATTCATCATTATATATATTTACACAAAGTCAATAATATATTATTCAATTGCGTAATTCTTATTGATAAAAATTCTATTTGAAGTTGTTAAACTAGAATTAAGATTCTTTACTTGTATCGGAAGGGTCAGTTCGGAGGTAAAAAAAAAAAAAGTGAGTTGACGAACAACACCTGAAATTGGCAATTAAAACTATAATAAGTGCCAGAATTGAAACTGCAAGATATTTAGAACAAAAATAATAAAACTTCCTAACTCAAGATGCATTTCAAATTGCATGTATATTGTGCATGGTGAAAAATCTCTCTAAAGGTTTTAAAGAAATAACGGATGTTCATTTAATGGAATAAAGCACCTGAAAAGTTCATAAGACATTAAAGAAAAAATTATGGTAAAATGACGATTAGCCTTAGGTACATGTAAAGGCCAAAGCGATGATTAAGAATATCAAAGTAATTAAAACGAAAACAAATATGCCGCCCACACGTCCATTTCATAACATGTTAGAATATGAGTGAGAAAATGAAGCAAAATTGTAATAAAATCTAGTAATTGTAATAACATGACTTTTCATCATAAACAAACTTAAAATTAATTTTCAACTATAACGCGTTTTATGTAAGACCTTTATCACGAAACATGAGCTGTAACCTAAAGATCTTTGTCAAAAATATAAAACAAAAAAACAAAAACTAATTTGAAAATATGAACGGTGTTTATCTGCTACACAAAAAGTCATTTAAATAATCTAAAAACTTGTCAAACGGAAAGACAAAATAACGCAAGACTTTTTACGTTACAGTGTTCATTTGCCCTTTCGTCTTTATTTCTTCTGAGAAATAAAATTTTGACATTAAAAACAAATAAATAAATAAAATGGATCGTTTAACACTTTTTCCATTGTACAGCCAACCAAAGCATTAACTCTCACAATCACTTTGTCCATAGCATGTCTTTTTCTTAAGTATTATAATAACTGTTTAGTTTATTAATAAGATATTCGAATTGATACAACTGACCTAATTACGTACACACTCTGTGTCACTTTAGTGCAAGCACACAAACAAGAATATATTGTTACAAGAATCAAAGAAAACAGCCTTAATGACGTATTAGAAATGTGACCACGTTTTCAATTAGTTTCAATCTTATCTAGTTTGAGTGGCATAGTAAACAATCTAGAAATAGATACTTAACTTGGATAAAGACTAATTCGGAAATTGGTTTAACATAATATTGTTGTCTCAATGACGGGACTATAATGTTAATAAAAAGGCAATTCTAAAAAGGTCCAATTTATGTTTCGTCAATGTATTACAGTTGGAATATGTGTGTGTGTGTGTGTGTGTGTGTGTGTGTGTGTGTGTGTGAATAGGATGTGTCTTTATTTAAAGGCTCTTATCTTAAATGTTTTTTAGATCATAAAAATCTGGAAACTTTTCTACTAGTTCTGTGTATCATGTACTTGTTGTAGTAGATTTCATGATAGAGGAGTAGACTGTATTATTTGTCTTCCCTTAGTTTTATCATTTGTTTAATTTGTCCTGAAATTTTACGTTTTACGAATGGTACTTAAATTTGGGGTACAAAGAGTAGCCGTTCCGGTATAAAGCAAAACAGAAACGAACAGTTTTTTCACAATCCTAGTACAAGAGTTTTTGGGGAAGTAGCTTTCTACCTGAATAAAATGTAGCTACAACATTCAATTTCGATGGTGTCATTTTTATCAATAAATATGATTATATAAGTTATAATGATTGAAATAAAACTGATAATTGTTAAAACGTAAACACAGTTTGTAACAGTTCAGGTTTCGGTACTAGTTTACCAGGTAGGACGTTTTGGTGTACTTTTGCGTCATGGTTTTATTTCTAGTTTGAATTCCTTCATTACATACACGTTTATGAAACAATCGCTAAATATACTTTTATGAAAAAAGTAATAAACAATTGTCAGGTGCAAAACTCTGAAAAAAAGTTTCCAAATTTAATATTAAAAACTCCTGATTGGTAAAAAAGACCTTAACTGCAGGTCCGAACAATCCTAGATCTGACAAAATTTAAACTTGCTTATTTCCGCACAAGAGTTGATTCAGAAATTTCAATGGTCATTATGAAAACATTTCATCTGAAAAGAGATTATCATTCTTTAAACCAAATCCAAGGTTTCTGATCTGCCCGTAACACATGTTTAATTAATACATCACGTAATGCACTGTCTACACATCTGATAACCCTGGGCCTAATGTGCATATATCATATGTTATATGTTTTTAACGTGCATTATATCATGTTGGAGTTTAATGTTTTGGTTTGACAAAATATATTTTCTGCATAAATGCTTTTATTCGTTAGGGATTTATTTTCGCTACATTCGAGTTTGGGTCTTGCTGCGAGAAATAAATTTAAAATGAATATTTTCGTTTAACTTATATTTAACTGTTTTGAACGATGGTTTAACAACAATGAGTCATTCTTTCAAAAAAAAAAAAAAAAAAAAAAAAAAAAAAAAAAAAAAAAAAAAAAAAAAAAAAAAAAGGGGGGGGGGGCGGGGGTATAATCCCATGATTATGTGAAAGCGATCTTATATTTTCTGATCAAATGAATTAGAAATGCTACAAAATATAAATTGGTTAAATTTGATGTAGACTACTGCCGAGAATATTGTAACGTATATTTTTTCATTTAACTTCAACTGATCTCATGGCTTCCTTATTGGTCATATATGCTGCATTAACAAATATTTAAATAGATTTCCTATATCGTTTTAATTCCTGCCAAACTGAAAATTATAGAGGAAAACATTAGCGATCTGTCATTGCATATAATATAGTTGTTAGATGCAATTTTTGAATGTTTTATTTTTATTAGTAAATTATGGAATTTTTTTTTTCATAAACTTTTGTTTTTTTTAAAATGCGTATATCATTATTATACTTTGACGCTTTTTCTTTTTATTGGTCGTTAGCAAATTTAAATTTAAATACCCAATCGTCTACTAACATTTGGCTAGGTAATTCAAGTTGAAATACCGGGTTGTTAAACCTTAATTAATAAAATCACAAATAGAAACTTTGGTAAATGCCTTTATAGCATGCAACGAATATATTACCATTGACTACCACCATAAGACGAAGAGCAAATTCATATTTTTTCGTTTGATTTTGCGAAACGTTTGTTTCTTGCTTAGGCGAGTATTGTTGATAATGTGCGACATACATTTTTACTTTTTTTGATTAGGATATTTTGTTATAGCGATGTAGTCACCGACAAAAGCATTTATGTTTGTTATAGATGGCTAACTTTTATATTTGATATTGATCCTTGTTTGCCCCGTTAAGAGTGCAACGCCATGTAATATTACTTACAAATGGATCCACTTTTGACAATTGTCACTTTATCTTACAGTAAAACTTCGATCGCTCGAACGTTGTTGCCTCGAATACCCCGGATAACTCGAAGTCATCTGTTGGTCCCGACCAATTTCCTATTATATCCTATGTAAATAAACCTCGATGGCTCGAACTTCGTTAACTCGAATACCCCCGCTCGCTCGAACAATAAATATTTTTCAAAAGTATAAAGTTAGTGAAAATTCAACTTCTTTCGCTCGAATACAATTTTTGTCAGAAGGACATGTGGTCCTGGTCATTGTAAACAAAACACAAGCTGAAGCCATATTACAGATTTCAACAAACGTAATAGAGAGGAACGAAACGATTAATCTAGACATATATTAATTAATTAATTAATTATTAACCTAATTGTGAAGTGTCGATATGCTTAGTTCTTTATTCTCTTAATCCGATTACGACACGTGGAAGTGTTTGATCGCTTTTTTAAAACAGCTCAGTCGCTCGTGCCGTATGATTGCACATCAGGAATCTGTAATTTACATGCCCTTGGAATATGTATAGTCATGTGTATTATCGTTATTTCCTGTGATTAAAACGACGGTAATAACTGTGTTTTGTTTTGTTTTTCTTTATAGTACATGTTCAATAAAGAATAAAGTAAGTTTATTTTGTATCATCACCTGTTAAAATTAAAATAAAGTGCCACATTCTAACCCCGTATCCAAATAACATCATACGGCAGTTGCAGGTTAATATGTAATTTGAAATTTAATTCGGACATTTTATTCTTTTTGAATTTTTTAAAAAATGTTTCGTGATAAATAATCAAATTTTAATTCGGACTTTTCATTATTTGACATTTTAGTTTATTTACATGTAAAACAAATTTAAAGATTCTTTGACGCTCGGTAAACATGAGAACGTGAACCTCCAATCAATATCTCGATTTTCGATCGCTCGAACCCCCCGATGGCTCGAATATTTAGTCGAAGTCCCTTGGACTTCGAGCCATCGAAGTTCTACTGTATTTGAAATTTCTAATAGACATTAACTTCAAAAACATAAATTGAAAAAATATAATTGCATAATACTGAAGGTAGTTTTTCTGTTTACCAAAAGTTTACGCTAACGAGGCATTAGACAGCTTTGCCCTTGATAATACGGGTTCAGAAGCTTTGAATATGTATATTGTAGGTATTATACACATATCCTAGTTGTCGATTAATGACATTAGTAATTTGTCTGGAGACAAATAGTTTTTGTCTCTGATATACTTTCTTTATGTGGATATTCATTGTTTACATATAGAAAATACAGTTAATGGGATTAGACGTTTACAGAAATAAAAAACAGGAAAATGCACCACATAGTGTAACTTGTTCTATTTTTATTTTTTAAATTATACTATTTATTTTTTCTTCATTTATTAAGCTATTTTTTCATTTTTTATTTAATTATTTTTATTCTAATTTAATTTAATTAAATTTATTTTTTATGGTTTTATGTTTCGAAAAACAAGTTCTGCGGTATGTACGAAAAACGGTTCAGATGCAAAAATTATTATGAATTATTAATTTTTTTTATTCTAAAATTATTGTATACGAAATGATGTAGAACAAGTTGCATCAATATTCGTTTACGGCCAAAGAACCACTCGGGTTGTTTTTTACCTATGCTGGTAACATGAATGATAATGGTAACTGAAGATGGTTCAATTATGTATATATTTAAACATATATAAAATATGTTTTATATTAAATATGACTTGGAAATGTTTTGTTTAACCGAAAATTGTTTGTGTCATGTTGCAAGCAAGTAATTAGTTTTGAGCCTGTGTAATTTTTCTTTTGTTTTTTCCAATTTTTTATGACTGAGACTGACGTGGATAGAAAACTATAAATTATAGGATTTTATCGTAAAAAGTATCTAATAAGACAATAAACTTCACAAAAAACATGTTTAAAAAAAGAAAATAGATGTATCCATTATAGATGACATGGACGGGTTGCTAACTAATGATTTTATTCTACTGAAACATTTCAAATCAACCAAGTGTTATTTTTATTCATTGCGAATTACTATAGAAATTAACATGATTATGTTTCATTGCCAGACGCTAAATATTTATTGACCTACAATGCATTACAATAGTAAAACAGCATGGTTCTGAACCGATGTTTGATTCCAAAAGCACTACTAAAATAGTTTACCAAATAGTTTACATTCTCCGGTTTTGTAATAAGTACATCACATAACGTCAAAATTACTCAAAAAGTATGTGCACGCAGTCCACAGACTCAGCTCGTGTAGTTCCAAAAAGGGTTTGCAACTCCAAGATTTTAACCGGTCGATGTAAGAACAATTTCTCTGAACAGAGATAACATTTAAACGGAAAAAACAAAGACCATTTCTTCATACGTGTTCATTTTTTGACAGACATCATTTTAGAAAAGCCGTACTACAAAACAAAATCTAACTGTTGTTTTTATTTGCATTGCACCACGTTATACACGGTAAACACATTTGATCATATTGACATTTAGATAAATGAATAATATACAGGTAAACGTTTTTAAGATATAGTAATTAAAGTATTTATATAATGTGACAGTTATTAGATTGACAACATATGTTTAAACTAGGTGATAATAATAATAAAATGTCCGTTTATGAGCCTTATGATATATGGTTTAAAGAGGTCATGATGTGCAACATACTTGTATGTCAATTTCTTGTCTAGGAGTACAATAATAGAAACGCAGAGTAAACAACGGAAAACGTCTTAAATTTACATCTTCATGGTAGCATTTCCATTCATTTACTTGAACAACCACAGCTCTATTTAAACGCTAACAAAAAAAAAACTTTTGGCAAAATCGGAGCCACAAACTTGCACACTGTCTTTGAGTGGAAGTTAATAGCATTAGTTTCGTTGCTTGTAGAGCTTTTAGTGACAAAAGTATATTATTTGTATTATAATATAAATATATTACATAAATTCTATGTATAAATATCTGGCACTAACGACACATCTGTTTTATGGTGTGTGTGTGTGTGTGTGTGTGTGTGTGTGTGTGTGTGTGTGTGTGTTTACAATATACGAATCACTATAAATAACGGCCAAAATATATTTAAGCAATAAATAAAGCATTGTAGGAAGATATAAGCATATTGATTGTTTGTCTACGGATATTTACTGTAAGAGATAAATTCCCCGACATTAAATCATTTATCTACAATAAAGTTTGTTTACATATACATTTCAGAATGTTATATTATAGCTGCGCTAAGCTGGTTTTTCCTTATGTATTGTTAAAGAAGGTTACATGGTCACGTTATACAACTGTATGTAAGAATTAGTTAACTATTAACTGTTTAACACAAAAACCAATATTTGAAAATGATCATACAATTGTGCACGTAATGATCATCAATGTCAAAAATGTATCAAGTACCGGCGACAAATTTCTTTCTTGTTCAATAATGTTAATTAATGTAAACGTAGAACTTGAAACTAGTATGTTTAGAAAAATAGTGCCTGCTTGCTAGTGAAACGGATCGTGAGAAAAAATTATTAATTACTTGTCAGCAGCGGTCGTCTAATGTAGGAATTTTAATTATATAATCGGTAATCCTCGTGGTTTTGAGTATTCTTTGGATTATTTTAAAAAAATATTGGTTTTGGTGTTATTGGTTGAATAAACTGTATCAAGACGAGATTCAATCAGTGACACACACACACACACACACACACACACACACACGAAATTTGTATACTAAGAAAGTTGTCTTTATTTTTTTTTTAAATAGACTTAAAAATTTAATGTAATACACAAGATACATATTTTTGCTCACCACCAGGTGAAGCTCACGCGACTTGAACAACTGATGAATTCCAAAACGTTGTACAACGTTTTCGTCCTTCACATGTACTAGTGAACAATCGTTAACATTTTTATTTGTCTGGAGTCATCTGCTCATAAAGATTTATTTTCTAACTTAGATTTCATATAATTTATGTGCAATAAGTTAGGTTTTATATACCTTGAAGATTAATATTAGTAAAACAAATACAGATCGTTTGAAAATTTTAATACGACAGAAAAAATTCAACGTGATGTTTTATATCTTTTTGTAAAATTAAAACACCTTGGTATAAACTTTCTTTTTTACCTTTCGATGGAAATTAAGAACATATTGTATAGGTCATGATATTTGAAACCGGATTTAACCGGTTGCAACTTTTGTACTTTTGTTCTTTATCTCAGATCGCATGGTATTAATCCGGTTTAACAAGTAATCTGATATAGGAAGTAGATATAGTTATGTGTGTAGTTTAATCAAATATAAAAAATATAAAATATATATTATTTATTAAAACCTATTAAAACATTCGAAACCTTCCATAAAAACTTTTACAAATATTAAAAAAAAGAAAAATGAATGATGAATGAATTATTAATAAACATGGACTTTGTTAAGGTCGACTGAGAAAAAATATTGATACAAAAAATTTCAAATAATTTGCGTGTTAAACAAAATTTCACTAAAAATCAATAAAACTGACAGTAATAAAAGACATAAGACATAAAAGTGTTAATTTCTTATGTTTTTGTTAAAATTACACGTCTGTAAATACTGCGAAAGTTATAAAATTGTCATGTGCTAATTTTTTTAATTTTAATGCGACATGTGGTAGATGATGCAATTTGCATAGCATTTATTATTGTTTTTCTTCGTATTTACGACGATGTTAAAATAAGTTGGCATGTTAAAAACATAAAAATAGAGCTGTGTATTGCTTTTAATGAAAAAGAAATTAAATCAGGAGTCTTTTTATTTTATTTGTAGCGGGACCTTTGTATGTCCAGGCTAGGGTTCGAGCAATTAAACCATTGAGCCGACTACTATTTAAATTAATTACTGTTTATTTTATTGAAGATGCTCTGTAATAGATTTTATACCTGACAATGTTTCTGTTTTCCTGAAAAATACAATTCCTGCATTAATTGGCACAGTCAGTCCGACTGCGTCTAGGAAACTGGCCTAGACCATACATGTGTAAAAAAATAAACAAATAAATTTAAAAACAAGCTTTTGAAATACAGGAATTAAATTAAAATGAAGATGCTTACCATAGTTATTGATACAGTAATTGAAAGATGTACATGAAAGATAAAGAATTTGAATTACCAATTAACTTGACAATAAAAGTATAGTTAATTCTTATCAGTTATAGCTTAAGATAAACTGAATATTAATTGAAATTAAGTGAGAAACAATACTTGATTCTGAAGATAATTATCAAAAAAATTACCTTTAAAATAATTAACCAAGTTGCTTAGCTTTTTAAGTTTTACATACCTGCAAAATACAATTACTGCATTAATTGGCGCGGTCAGCCCGACTGCGTCTGGGAAACTGACAAAAAAGCCTTTTCCCACAATGGTTTTATAACTGAAAGCATAGCAGGTGTCTGGAGTGTATATTCTAGAAATAGTTTTGAAATTCATGTCTCAAAGGTTCACAGAAAATGTTTCTACATAATGAAAACATATTAGAATTTAGAGGATAAAGAAAAATAAATTTTGGCTAATTCTAAT
This sequence comes from Tegillarca granosa, assembly GCA_029721355.1. NCBI lineage: Eukaryota > Metazoa > Mollusca > Bivalvia > Arcoida > Arcidae > Tegillarca > Tegillarca granosa. The sequence goes on along the minus strand of CM056594.1, from coordinate 34,859,100 downwards.
TAAGGTGACACAATAGTGATGATATATATTTGTAAATCTCCTGTAACCACTTAACACTATCCCCTTATATAGGAGAACAACTAGCATTTAAGCATAACAAATAAACTAATGGTCATATTTGTAACAAAAGACCTGACTATTCCCTGATAAAATAACACTTAGGCCTTGCGGATGTGAAATTACTAACAATTTGATACAACAAACACATTTTTTAAAGATAATATAATATTTAAAATAAAAAAGATTGAAAAAATAACGATGATTTAAAAATACACAATTTTACACATTGCAACATATTAAATATATTTTTTAAGAAAGTGAAGATAGATATCTTTGGAAATTAATGCAAAAAAAAAAAGAATGAACATATCGGTAACAAGTTTCTCTAAAATAAGATTTTATTTATAATCTAATACGTTTGTCATAAATTCCTGACACTTATCTCTACTGGTGCAGTAAGCTTAAAAAAATTCAAAACCATAACCTACATATAATTCTATCAAACAAAATAGTTTTAAAACTGCAAAATCATTTCCGTTATGTTAACTTAATAATAGACAGTGAATCACTTTCTAAATATCTATATATGCTGGTGCATCCTTATTTCGCTAAAATCAAGGGTCAATTGCACTGGTAGATTATAACTCATAGTTCGGCTCAAGTCTATTATTTTAATATCTATTGATCGGCAAATTACCAAAATCTCAAAGTAAAATATATAGGCATTTAAACAAAAAAATTTCATTTTTTTCAAATTTTCAATTATTTAAATTTCAGATTAGAATAAATGTTTTTGCGTGAAAATATACTCCTGCAAGCTACTTTACTTTTAAGATTTTTTTTGTTTGTTTTTTTTTTTAATTAATATTTATTATTTATTCTCTCAGTCAAGGTACATGTGTCCTCTTAAATTTGCCCTCTAATATTAATAATACAAGGACAACACCTGGTCCTTATTTGGGGTTGCTTAAAGATAGAACATCATTTAAAACTTTTTGTTAAAAAGTATATAAGGACAACACTAGATACTTGTAACATACTTTCATTTTCAATGTCATTAATGCCAACTTGTCAAACATACATCTATTTTACTCTACGTAAGCACAACTATTTATATGACGTATTGTATCACTTAATTCTGGCATTATCTTGTTTATTATCATAACAATATCATAATTTCTACAATAAGAAAATATACATACATTTAACAAGGTAAAATATCACGTATTACTCTGCCTACTATATCTTAATATGCATAGTTTTGATAGAAGCAATAAAACAGCCATGTCTTAACTTTATCAATTAAATGTAAACACATAATTATGGTTTCAAGAATAATTAAATTATATAAAAATGCTATTTAAGCTTTGCATTTTTGTCATGGGGATATTAAACCTACACACTGAATTTAATTATACTTTTTTACACATAGGGGGTTAATTAATGGTACCCTAAGGACTATCTATACCGTTTGTTATGTTTTAATTCGGTTTAATATCTTACAAGTGACTCTAATTAGTAAAAGAAATTACAAATGATATTGTATTTTCTAAAACTGTAAGTATTTTCTTCTTTAATGGATATTTAGCATTAAACATGTTTATTATGTCTTTAAATGAACTTTGCATTTCTTCAGGGTCACGTGTTCCTTCATTTTAATTTTTGTTTTCCATTCAGTATATTTACTATGATTTGTTTCAGACAGCAAGTCAGTGAAGCATTCGGTTAGCATTTTTGACTTAAGTGACGGGGGGAGATTTGAAATTTGATGAGTTAGTTGAAACATCTCGGGTTTTATAAAATATGACATTTCACTAGTAATAGTGTACTCTTCAATAGGACATTACGTTCCACTTAATACAAATGTCTAGCTTCCGCTGCAGCGACGTTTAATCAGCATCATAAAGAATTAAAAAAAAAATAAGTTTAAGGTCCAAAACTTTTTGTGACTACTATCCTTCAATTAGGTGTAGGAGAGAAAGAAATCGTTTTAAAAAAGCAATAAGCAATAACTAAGTGTATGTTAGCTACAGCTGGACTAAGTTAGCTGTTAGATAACTTGTGAAAAGAATCGTATAAATTATATTATAAGCCAATTGTTTTCAGAAAAAAAAATTTCAAACACACTAATACTGAATAAATAAATTAACCAACTCTTGATTGCATACATAAATGGAGGTATAAACATAGGAACTGGTCAGACCAAGGATACAAATTGTCACTTAGTATTTGTAATTAATTCTGATTAGCTATGTATAGTTCTGGTCAATCGAGAAAAATGTTTGCCAGATTAAGAGTCTCGCACTCAATAATTACTACAGACCGACAAAATTCCTGTCATAACACAAAAATTATCTTTAATATATTTAAAACCAATTAACACGTTATTATTGTAAATTTCGAAAAAAAAGATTAAAAAAACGTTCTATTAACGTGCACCAAAGCTGCGTATTTGTTACATTTGGTATACGTGAATCATTGGTTGATATTCTTATATAAATAATTAAAACACCGTGCTTTTGCCAATTTTTTAATACAGGTTACTAAAAATAATTATTTGATTATGATCTTCATTCAAATTCAATTATAGATGCTTTTCGTGTTTTAATAAATAAAAGTTGTTATGGAACTAAAAAAATGTTAGGTTTTTTTCAAACTTAAGTTTCGTTATAACATAAAAAAAATCAAACACAAACATACCAATCCATGTCCGATTCACAATCCTGAAAACAAAGAAAAATCTTTAAAAACTTGCCAATTTTGTTATACACATCAACTACCATCAAGGTGTGCCGGAATTGTAAGCAGCGTCTGTCTAGCTAGCAACATCTGTCACATGCAAATCAAATTTAAGAATAAAAAGAAAGCAAAATCTCTGGATTTACAATTTAATTGTAAGCAGCTTGCTTCGTTGTAGAAAGTCCCAAAAGTGAGAACAAGCTTTACCATACCGTATTAACAGTGAAACACATGTATACACCATATGCAGGATTAGCAGGATTATTACTGCCAAAAATATATATAGATATTTCGTAATCGAACTTTCACCATATTAAAGGTAATTTATTTCGTAATCAAATCTTCACCATTTGTCTATATTAACAATGTGATATATATTGCCTCCATGAAAATGAGGTTAATACGCTTCTTTAAAGTTGTTTTTGCACTCATGACATAAGTGTTGATATTTAACAATTAAACTGTGGTGTTCATTGTAAGTATGAAGGCAACAACTTTGCAAGCAAACGGAATAATGCGCGTTAGCGCGTTATGAAAAGTTTGCTTGCAAAGTTGTTGACTTCAAACTTACAATGAACACCATTTTAAAACAGTTCAGTTGTTATATTTTCGTTTAATATTTTTTAGAAAAAATTATTCATTTATTTTAAGAAAAAAAATCCCATCATGTGGGTTTCGAATCTGTGATATGTGAGTAGACAGGGATTTACCGAGAGATTTTTTTTGGAATGTCGACATTGTTAGGTTGAGATTCACTCTAACATAATGTGCCGAGCTTCATATTCAGTATCATTCAAATGTAGACAGCAAAGCAGTGAGAAGTATACTTATTCTTTACGCCTGGTGTGGTGCAAATATCTCTCAAAGTTTAGAAAATTATCGTTTAAAGGTAAGCAAGGAGTTGTGTAGTACTTAAACCATGTATTGTACTTTTGAGGAGTTCCTATTGTATCCCTTGTAAATTGATTAAAAGCATGAAGATGATTTTTCAGTTTTTCCGATCAACAAACACAGCATGTAAAACGGACAATTTTCACTGGATGTGGCATTCATGCGTGAATCTAATTACAATTGAAATTTACATTCCGCGAGACACAAAATTTATTGACAAGTTGTACCATAACACATTGTCTCAAAATAATAGGGGTATATAGCAGCTTTGTCAAGGTAGGAAGAATTTTTTAAAAATCCGATTGTTCAAAAAAAATTTTGTGGTTTGATAGTTTAGACTGATCTGTTGTTGTCTGTTCTTTCAACAGGCCATCAAAAACACCACCCTGTCTCTCACAATGTCAATATTACGGTGAATATCGGCCAGGTGCCTATATATGTTATCTAAATATTATTTTATTAATTTCTTTGATTTTACTTTGTAATATCTCGTAAACGTGTTTTTCAGTCTCGTCTCGAATGTAAACAAATGTGACGTGACAGTCATGTTTGTTTACCAAAGATAATGCAGTTCCAGATTGTGTATTGCATTTTATATGTATTTATACACGGAGTGACAAAAGTTTTTGGCATTCATTGTCAGTAATAATTACAACGGCTCTCAAGCTTGCAGCTATGGGAATTTCACAAGGCAAATGAAAATATTAATCTCTGAGGCATCCCTTTTACTGAAGTAAAATTTGTATTTTTATTTTTGGAGTTTAATTGGTATCTCAGGCTTGATCAAAAGACCTTATCCTAAAATGTTAAAATCATATTTTTGTCATAAAATCAATTAGATCATTATAATTTAACTAAAGTAAAATTCAGATTCTTATTTTTGGAATTAAATTTGACTCTCGGGCTTGTTCAAAAGACCTGAATCTTAAAATTAATTTTTTTTTCCGATAAAACAATTTGATTAATACATAACCAATAACTACGTTTCATACATTTTGCAATGCAACTCATTTCTACAGAACTCTCACATATTATTTTTTTAAAAAAAAAAATTGAAACAATATCAATTTAAAAATTATTTTTTTTTTATTCTTCACGACAATGCATTCCTTTAAGTTATTCATAGAAATTATCTTTTTTACTGCTTAATTTCATAAAGTTACCTCAAGAAAAAACTTTAATAAAATGAGTAATTCAATTTATTTCATGGCATGCGTCACAAAGCACACATATCGAAGGTTGTTGACTGTCTGCTTATACCACGGAAACTTTATATGTTTCATAACTCATTTTTTAAAATATGTTTATCGATTTAAATGCATGTAATGGATTTAAATGACGTGTAGCTCAATATAAGACAATATCGCGTTTCTGTGTCACTGCCATTTCAACGTGAGAGTTGCTTACACCAAAATTGTATTTTTTAGGAAAAAGTCACGAAATGCATGAGTGTTATTCTCCAAAAGATTATAAAAAAAGAGGTGAAATTTGGATTTCTATTTTTCTCAAATAAATGTATTTCGTTTTAGAGCGTATAAAAGCCCTTTAAAAACAGAAAGATGGCGTTGTCTCCCTTTAGGTTTCTTAAAGGCTCAAAATTGGAAGTTACAAAAGTTGAGCCTTTTTCTTGTTCATGTTATTATGCCAAGGATACTTTCATGCATAATTGAATGTAAGACAAATACTTAAATACAATATACATCAGGTAAAATTAATTGTTCAATTTAATTGAAAAAAGTTACCTTAAAAATCTTTTTTTAAGAAATCATGCAATTTATTTATTTTATGTCATGTGTCACAAAGCATAATCGAACGTTGTTATCTGTTTAGGTTATTTCACTGAAACCTTTCATAAGTTGCATAATTTACCTAATTAAATCAAATTTTAGTGCCCTTAATTACTTTGAAGCAAATTATTGCCTTTAACGCAGATGCTAAATACACAATGTGGTGTAGATTTTCTTTTGTTGTGGTAATAAGAAACATAAATATCGTTTTTTTAAAGTCTAACAAAACTAAAAAAATAATTCGACGAATTTTCAAATATCTTTTTAAATAAATTTGTAGTTTATAAAATTCTTATTCCGATTGTTCACAAATATGTCAATGTTTTATTATATGATAAAAACAATGATGTATTGGCGGAGCAATAATTTTGCCTATTAAGTTAAAAAAATCAAGAAATATTCTCGTTAAGTTTTTTTTTCAAATGTATTAGTATTCAAATTAAGACATATATCAGACAAGTTATGCATGTATCGAAGGTCATTGACTGTCTAGATTATATAAAGGAAATTAAGTTTCATACCTTTTTCTTCGATTTCTTACTAGACCTGAAATTTGAGTGCATATAATAAACTTAAAAGACTCTCAGCATGAAGTCAGACAATGTCATATTATTGTAACATTCGCAAATGTACATCGTAAAATGCAGTAACGCGATTTAAGCATGATCCCTTTTCCATTTTGCTAGAGACTTAAAGGGAATCAACGCACCATAGCTTCGTTATAGTTTCAAAACAAAAATTGAAAAAATTTATAAATCAATATTATGTTTTATATCTCATGACGTTGGTTTTTTTAATTAAAATGTAATAACTTCAATACATCTTTTAACTTTTAATAACAAAAACAATTAATGGAGCTTTTCTAGTTTGTAACAAGACGTTTATCTGTAATATAAAAAGTTTAAATACATTACCTAATGTTTGCAATGTTTCTTAATTAAACAGATTTCTGAGACTGATGTCAACATCATTCAATAATCATCGATAATCAAAAATAAACTTTATTCAAGGGATATTCTCCAAAAGATTACATAATAGGGACTAATGGATTTTTCGACTAATGAAGTTTATTTTTTCAAATCAGTTTATTTCTGTTCAGAACGTGTAAGAACCTTATAACGACAGAAAGATGGCGTTGAGCTATCTTATTGTTCAAACAATGTTATTAAACAAAGGTTATTTTCAGGTATAATGGAATAAAAGACAAATACTTAAATGCTATGTACGTCAGGTAATAACTTAATTAACCTAATGTTGTTTATTCATTGGATATGTTTGATAAATATAGATTAACTTCTGTCTGCATACGAAAGATCGTGATGACAAAACAATAAAACGGGGGGGGGGGGGTGAGCTCGGAGGCTGGAGTGGTCAAAAGCTCGCGATTACGGTGACTTTCGCCACCTAGTAAGAAATCCCACTCGGACATATCTTAATGAGAACATTTATCAGTTTTGGTTTTTTAACGCTATTCAGGTTTCTGCACCTTACCTCTAAAAACTGACTGCCTCGAAATAAGTAATAGAATATTTTCCATAAGGACTACAACATAATTACTTCACTATACTCAAAACGGTATACACAAATTGCTCACTTGTTTCAGTTTTAATTTGAGAATTATAATTTTATTACCCCTTCGTTGGTATAAGGTGATATAGGGGTATATGAACCTGGTAACAGAAAACGCCCGAACCATTTACTGGAAAACATGGTTTCATCACGATTATGTGAAAATAAATAAAATTTTGTCGACGTTGATATGTTTGTCGTTAAAACGTCATAGCGTTGATATAATGAAACTTTGGTCTATTTGTCATAAGCATCTGTTCAATTCAATACCAACAGATAGCAAATCGAATTCCGGTGTGGATACTGGACATTCAATAGGTGAAAAAAAACAGACTCGCAGTGATAATTAATTAATATAGTTAAGTATTTGATGTAAGTAGCCCATACTGTGTACAATACTGAAGATAAGTGTTTTTGAACGTGTACAAAATGATTCTTGATTTCAAAATTGATTTTCAACCACATTTGGAACAGATAGTGGCAACGGGTTATTACTCATATAAGGTAAAGGGTATACATGAGAAAAATGTTCCAGAATTGGGATGCATAATAAAAGGACAAAGGAGAAAAGATTAAATCTTTAACAAGGGGGTAAAAATTAACAATTAGCAAATCGGTAAAACAAGACCATAACATTCAGTTCCATTAAAGCGTGTCTGTCATAATACATATATATAAAATAAAAATTTTAGAATAGCTGTGTGTGTGTGTGTGTGTGTGTGTGTGTGTGTGTGTGTGTGTGAATAAAAACGTTCGTATTTCTAATATAACTTCAAAATAACAGATGTACATAAACTGGTGATAAAATGTTTATGTAATTCCTAATCTTTTCAGGCCAAATAGAAATCCAGCATTTTTAAGTAATAAATGGAGTAATGTGCTACATGTTTTAATTGATGTAATATCCCACTTTTCCAATGATACCAATTCACCTCTTAATGCTTGGGCAATATTATAAAAAAAGAACTTTTAAATTGAATAGCACAATGATGATCACTGTAACATTTTTTCTTTATAATTTTTTGTTTCCATAATAAAACATAAGAAAGCGTGTAATGAAATATACGAGAGATAAATTTGTAAGCAGACAGATTATGATTTGTGACAAAAAAAACCAACATATTTCTAGATTTTATATCTAACTAATTCAAAGATCTTGGATAAATGTGTTTTGTTCCATCTCTCCCGGATATTGTCTGATGATTTTCCTGACAAAGTATAACTTATTAGAGGCAGTCGAGACGAATTGTAAATAGCTCGTGATTAAGTATTAGAACAAGTTAATTGATACTTATAAAAACAGATTGTGTATTGCATCCGTGTCACGAAATCCTTCAATATAATCTCATTGTCAAAGTTTTTTATTATTTGCTTACTATATATATATATATATATATATATATATATATATATATATATATATATATATATATATATATATATTACAATATGTTTGTGTGTGTCTATGTGTGTGTGGATAGATACACGGTTCTAATTGTAAAGTAAATTGATGTATGAAAGCTAAACTTAAATTCTTCGTTAATTTGCTGACCTCTGTTTTGTCATTTTACCACGTGATCCACATGAATTTGGTTCAGTTTATTGATCTTTTTTTATTTCGGGATATTTAAATAAATAATTTATTTTTTAATTGAATATCAAGCATAACATATAGATAAGCCAAAAGCATTAAGTTACCATTTTCAGTTCAATTTAAGTTTTTCATATACTAGCGGAAAAAAGTCACTGTGCATCAATAAAATTTATAATTTCGCTATTATTACTGAACGTATAAATCTTAAAATTTGCACAAATTGTAAGTGTATATACCTCTATCATATCGCTTGGTCATTGCATCAGTTGCCGTGATTTTTACGCTTCATGCGCACGGGTCGTTTTTCACGCAATTGTCGCCCAGCATTTTAGTGTGACAATATTTTAGGAATAATTTACTGTTGTTTGTTTGTTTAGACACCAGAAAACCAGAAAAGCAAGTTTATTCGGTTGAAAACTTCCATAGTGTAATGCCTAGGCTTAATGAAAATGATCGCCTCCGCGCAATTGGTATGCTTGAGGCTGGTAACACCCAAAGCTTTGTCACTAGACATTTTGGTGTCCACAGAAACACTGTTTATGCTTTATTGAGACGATACCAACAGTTTGGCACCACTAGAGACCGCCCTTGTTAAGGAAGACCACGCGTAACGACACGTCAGCAAGACAATCATATCCGGCTTGTGCACCTCCGGGACCGTTTCCAAACTGCCAGTACTACTGCTCGGAGCATTCCTGAACTACGCCCAATCAGCCCCAGAACAGTACGGAATCGTTTACGGGAAAGACATTTTCGCCCATAACGTCCGGCAATCCGTCCAATTCTACAACGACGTCATCGCACAGCTCGTCTTGCAAGGTGCGGAACACGTTTACGCTTCAATCGACGAGACTGGGCACAAATTATGTTCACCGATGTGTCCAGATTTCACTTGGACAGCAGTGACGGACGCACCAGAGTGTATCGGCGCATTGGAGAACGTTTCCATGACGCGTGTGTGGTGGAACGAAGTTTGTTCGGTGGGGGCAGTGTAATGGTTTGGGGTGGCATCACAGCGAATGACAGAACTCCTCTGGTAGTCATCGACGGGAATTTTACCGGTGTACGGTACCTTGGTGAAATCCTACAGACCCATGTCATCCCATTTATTCAAAGACAGCAACGTAACGTCACTTTTCAGCATAATATGCAAGACCACACGTCGCACGGGTTGCAATGGATTTTCTGGCACAGCATAACGTCAATGTGTTACCGTGGCCAGCCGTTTCACCCGACATTTCTCCAATTGAACACGTATGGAATGAAATGGAACGCCGAAAACATCATCTGCCCCATCAGCCTGTTACATTGCAAGGGTTGGCCTAAGCGTTAGACCAGATATGGAACAACATTCCTCAAGCATTCTTTAGGCATTTAATCAACTCTATGAGGCGTCGCTGTCAGTCCTGTGTTAATGCTTATTGTGGTCACACACGATACTGATCTTGTGAACTGACTTTTACTATCTGCTATGTTTCTAGTCCCCTGCGTATGAAATAACAGTATCTGTAACCTTTTCAATGACATGAATTTGTAAAGAAATATCTAATTAACAAATACGAAATTATTCATTGCTTTGCATTTTCAAATTATTTTATAATCTCACATTTCAGTCATGCATAGTTACTTTTTTTCCGCTAGTATATAATACGCCCATTATACTTAACACCTATAACTACCAAAAATAGCTCAGTTGGTAAAGTGCTCACTCCGTAAGTGGAAGGTCGTGGGTTCGAACCCCGACAGGGTCTAACCCAAGACTTGAAAGTGGGAAGTGACTGTTCTTTCGCCAAGCACTCGGTATTACGGAATGAAAGTTCTTTTGGACGAGAACTTAAAATAAACGAGGTCCCGTGTTACGGTAGGCGTGACACAATAAAGAACCCTGCTGTATAATACCATCAGCGCAACGAACATGCAAAATTTCTGCACCTTCGCTATAGCTGGCGATGTCTCGATAAATGTGAAATATTCTTGACTGGAACGTTAAAGCCATTACTCATCTAAGCACCCAAAGACCACACGTCTGCTTTATGCCCGCGTGGGTTGCGCAGTATTTTGAACGGGGATATTAAAAAGATTGCGAATACCTTTAAGTTTTCTGAACACCTCCATATAGTGAACTCCAGAAAAAAAGAATGTATAGAACCAGTGATATGTACAACACGAAAAGAATAAGTAAGGCAACATTCAATGTATCAGACAGAGTGAAATTTACCCTTCGAAAAGAACAAGCAGGTTTTTAAGACCAAGTGAAATGAACAACCTGACAAGACAAGATAGGCATAAAATGGATGTAAAGGAACAAAGTACATCCTGACAAGAAGAAACCTAAAACGGGTATGACAGACAAAGTTAAATAACAAACCTAACAAAATAAAGTAAGCTAAATTCCAGTGTATTGTACCAAGTGGAATTTACAACCAAACAAAAGAGGTAGGCACAAAAAGAATATAAAGGAATAAAGTACATCCAGATGTGAAGGAAAAAGTGAAATGAACAACCTGACAAGAAGCACGCTAAATCCAATATATTGTACCAAGTGGAGTGTACAGCCTAACACGAAGAGGTAGGGCAGGCACAAAATGGATGTAAAAGTTCAACCTGACAAGAAGTATCTTAATAACAGGTTTGTAGGTCAAAATGAAATGTATTACCTAACAAGAAGAAATGCGCTTGTAATTTATTTATAGGACCAAGTGAAAAAAGTCAGTTTACAATGAAAATATTTGGCAAGTAAAAAATACAATCAGACCAAGTAAATATACAACCTGATAAGAAGAAATAAGCTAAAACCGATGTGTAGGACAAAGTTGAATGTATAATCAGACAAGACGTAAACACACAATGATGTAAAAGATCAAATGAAATTTACAACCTTGACAAGACGAAATATGTTAAAATTGGATGAATTATGTTACACATTTTGGAAATACTTTGTATCACACATGTGTAATAAAAAAAAGAATGATCACGCAACCTTTAATTGGAAGAACAGAATATACCTGAACATATAGTATTATTATATAATTTTAATCCCAATAATTGAATCATTTTAATCAAATCAATTTAAATGCATATCAATAAATACTAATTAAAGATTGTACATTTACGTCAAAAAAGAAAAGAAAACAAAACAAAACAAACAAAAACAAGCAAAAATGTTAAATAATTTATCAAAATTCCTATTTTGACTTGCAAACATTCGGTTGTTATTGTTTCAATGAGATAAATCAGGTTTATAGACATGCATTGTGTTTAGCAAAAGTAAAATTGTAATAATTTGCAGAGTGTCGGATTTACGCTTATGCGTTATCGCTTGACAGGTAGACAATTCAAAACAAATATTTTCTAAGTTAAAATATGGAAAAGCAAGAAAGTATTAACTGATATATCTTTTTTTCTTGTTAGTAGAAATATTTCTTAGACGAAGTTTCAATAATGAAACCCTCCATTTGAACATTGCCCTAAGCGAACTGCAAAGGTAAAAATGTCTGGCACTGCTTGTGACGTCTCGATATAAGTGAAATAGTTTTGAATGGCACGTAAAACACTATTCAATTAATCAATCAATCAATAATTATAAATATGAAATATTTATTTATTTATTTCCATTTGAATTTTTTTCGATTTGAGAATGCAAACCAGATTTGTCCATTAATGCTATAAACGACATCTCTGTTTTTAAATTAACAATTTTTTTGCGTAATATAATTGAAACGCTGTGTTCTGTTGTCGATCTTATTTTCTTTAACATCTGATGTAATTCATAAAAAATATACATGTGTTTTCTATACAGAAGAATTATTATACGTACATCTTAAATTGAAAAAAAAAAATATCAGGGTAATTATTCACTAGTAAATAAACAGTTTACTTGTCTGTCAAATTCTCGATTCATTTATCAAAATACGCAACATATATTAATGACTCTTTCATTAAATGCGAAGAGCTACGGGAATTTCTTACATAGAAACTGAACAGCATGTTTCTGCAATGTGACTCAATCATCTAAACCTATTTATGCATACAGCAAAATGCAAAATATTATAAAATCCCTTTAATCTAGAATGAACTTAACCATTATTGCGTTGTTTATGCACATTGTCTCGGAATTGTGTAAACAAGCGTTTTAACGAGAAGGGAATTCAGTTTTATTTCATTGATTTTTCACAAATAAACATTTTAATTATTTTTCGAAGTAGGATATTTATCTTAAATTTCCTTTAAATTAGTGTAGATAAAAATGTAGATAAACATATATTCGAGATGATCAGTCTAAACGTCTATAATATATAATTGTATAAATTCATTTAGAAGAGACCGCGGGGTTGAGTATTTTAGGCGTTAGCTTTTGTACTCCAGGCGTTCGGATTTTAAGAATGGACTATGGTCCACACATTGGAAATAGATGACAAAACTAATAGTTTGTTAAAATGGATTTACCTTTTGATTAGTAAAAAGATGACAGCTGTATAATCTCAGGGCGTTTTCGAGACATTGTTCTTGATTATGCTTAGGTAAGTTCTTTAAAGTCTCGAACGGCAAGAAGGTTACGAGTGTGTCCCGAGTGTCGAGGCTTCTCTCGAACTACAAGAACGAAAAATCAATCATGGCGGAATGTTTGCATGGCGACGAAATCTTATGCGTTTCGCCGCTATTGAGGACATTATGGACTCTGATGAGTTTGATGATATTTTCCATTATGATGAAATACCTTTATTGATTTCTGCAATCAGTAATAAGGAAAACATTGAAAGGGTGCAGTTATTTTCTGAGAAAAATGTGCCATTACAAGGCAGGTCACAAATATGTAACTCGACTGTTCATTGCTTATTTAACAAACTTGTTCTTTTCGAAATAATATTTTTTTCATTTAGCATCTTCTTACATGTTTGCCGATTCCGCCATCTTGTTCTCAATTCACATCACCTAAAAGCAGGAGTGGGTTCTTCTCGCACCGCGAACACGACCCGATTGCAGTGTTCCGGCAGTTCGAGACTTTCAAGAACTCGTACTCGTGTCAAGAACACAACTCTCGAAAACGCCCTCAGTTAATTTGAAATGTTTATTATTATTATTATTAAAAGATCAATAATGAATAAAATTATACCAACTGAAACATGCTGTCTAAAAATATGTTTATTTTGATTCATGTTTTAAACGTGCTGATAAAGCTTAGAAGAAATCGGTCATGATATCCTTCTTAGTTAAAATTTTTGACGCGATAAGCTGAAGAATGTGCTGATGCAACATCAAACGCGATAAAAACCAACCAGCTAACCTTCATATATTTATAAAGAATGTTTGGATGTTAAATATTTGTTTTCGTTTTTTCTATCACCAAGAATCACAATTGCTTCAAATGTTTTTTTTTTTTAATTGCTTTTGCTAAATTGCTATGACTGCATAAATTAAAAGAAGAATTATTTTTAAAATTACTTCAATTTCTAAACAGCGCCATAACTATTATAGATAGATAGATAGTTAGATAGATAGATAGATAGATAGATAGATAGATAGATAGATAGATGGATGGATGGATGAATGGATGGATGGATAAATGGATAGATAGATAGATAGATAGATAGATAGATAGATAGATAGAAGCAGCTACTTCTATTTATTTATAGATGCTTGAAGCTTATGTTTTCAACTGCGACGCAGTTTCATAATTGCATTTCATATTAATCAATTATATTATTTTTATATTTTCTAAACATTAGCTTAGTCAATATAAGTTGTTTACAAGATCTATTTCAGTTTTGTGAGTCATGTTTGTAAGCTATGATTCAAAGCTAACAAGATTTTTTTTTCAGCAAAGTGTTAAAACTACTCAATACATTTAAGTATGCGATTTTAAAATCAATTAAATACATAAAAGCCCTCGAATAGCATTTAAAGCTTATTTCTAGAATTTTACGTCAGTTTCCGTCTTTGGTGTGAAAATGTTGTCTTTTCATATTCTATCCTATTTTGTTGTTTTTATAATTGAATTCAGCTTGCGCCATGTTCTTGGTTGTGTTGGCTGTTGTCAAGTAGATGTTTTTTCAGTGCCACTCTACTGTTCTTCTACTTCTACCACGGTTCAGTTGATATGTACATGCTGTACAATTTTTTAAATAATCTATGGAAATATTCGTACTTTTGACCATTAACTTAAGGAAATAATACTTATTATTTTGGATATTAAATCCCGCCAGTTTCTTTTTCCTTTAAAAAAGACATTAACTTCAAAACTTACTACGGAAGAACTTGCATTAAATCCTCATATATCCTTCTATTTGTTAAAATAAAGCAAGAATTTGTCATAGCAGCCCACTGGTGTTTATGTCCATACATGTCCTGTTACCGGTCTTTATTAACAGGGACATCAGTAGTGAGTTGAGTTGAGAAATTGCGTTTAAAGTCTTAGTCAAGAATATTTCACTTATATCGAGACGTCGAAAACTTTAGGTAAAAGTGCAGAAATTTTGCCTGTGCGTTGCGCTGTTCATACAGCCACGCCTGCCGTGACACGAAATCTCGTTTCTTTCAAGTTCCCATCCGAAAGAACCATGCCTTTCATTCGTAATGCCGAGTGCTTGGGTCAGACCCGATCAGGATTCGAACCCACGACCTCCCACTTACAGAGTGAGCACTATACAAACTGAACTACCGCAATGGTGACATAAGTGGTGAGTTGATTTACCTAGGATCACGGGACTTGTTACCTGTCAGCTAGAATAAATTTAAGATAGATCCTGGTATGAGTTTGTTTGTCAGCTTGCCTGTCGTAAGTGAGTTGTATTATTTGGACACTCGGGTATTTTTTAATTTCTACCATACCTAAAACGACCGCCTCAATATCAAGGTTATCTCTGAAGAGATACAAACGTTGTTGTTGTTGTTGTTTAATTCCTAAATCGTTTTAAAAAGAAAACCGTCAAGTTATATATATGTACTAAAAACTCGTTGTTGATTTCTTTGTTAGATATTAAGTGTACAGTACAAGTATATCGAGCCTTTTCCACTGTACACAATGATTTGTTTGTTTAAGACGCTTATCCATTTCAATAAATATTGTTTACATCTTCCTTCCTTCGTGTATTCATTCCTTCCTTCTCTTAATATAGACACACATAGCTGAAACCGATCTTTGCCGTGTAATATTTACGTTTGAACAACAGGATACGGTGTGAGAAGGACTTTTAAACGCATCCGGTTTGCTATCTGTACTAAAAAACGATTTGTGATATAAAATAAACAGCATTTATCTACAGAATACATATATCTTCTGTAAATGTTCGGATTCCCGGATTGAAAGTAATCTTTAAGTAGGTCGCTTGTCAACTAATGGATATGTCATGATATATTAAAATTTATCATTCAATACATTAAAAAATGGTATATGAAAAGATATATTGTTTAAATTTGTAACTTAAAAAAAAACAATTAAATGAAAATTTCGCTATATATGATACCTACAGTTTAAATTAAAAGAAACAAAAATATAGATATTTCTCAATTTTGAAATGTTTCTGCTTTATGGTTAGTTAGATGCAAAAAAGCGATTGGAGATTTGATTTTTTCAATCAAATTATATTTTATTCTTGTTATATGAATGCTAATACACCTCTGTTCCTTTATTCATTAAAGGCAAAAAACAATTGCAATATCGCTTGTCTGGCGTTGATTAATAGCTTCAAAGCATGTATGTGTCTATAGCAGTTTGCTGTGACCTGCAGAGATACTTTGATATTTTGAATATGCATATAGAACAAACAACGAAACCGTCTGTTGAATATTTCAGTCTGCAATATGCATTATTTTACAGACAATGTTATTATATTTCGATATGATTTTTACACAATTATTTGAAACACAAAGCGAGTTAGAGGATTTAAAATGTGACAGATTAACTACAGAATCTGTATCATTAAATGCTTTTAAAACGCTTATGCTTGATTTTCGTTTCAATCAACTGTTATTGCTGAGAATTAAGACTGTAAGGAAGAAAGCCTTACACAAATTTACATGATTCGATATTATATTCAGCTGTTACTTGCAAGTGATATCATTCCCTGGAATTTTCAGAAAACCAGAACATTAGCACATGTACTTCCTTTTTTACATAACTTAATATAATAGAAGGAAATATTTTTATCATAAAAATTTAATATTTTTTTCATTTTCATTTTTATCATCATAATAATATATTTATCACACACACACACACAAACACACACACACACACACACACTTTCATTGCTATAAATTAAATATGTATATTTTCGTTAAATATTATAAATGACCGTGTCTCATAAGTTTTTTATAGCTGGATGTCGCGATATTTTATCTTTGTGTTGTATACGTTATTACATATGCTTTAATGCCTGTGACACGTTTGTAAGACCGTAAAATGTAAAAATCACGTTAAATGTAAAAAGATCAAATTTGACATTAAATGTAAAAACAGTTTAATTCATTTGTATACGCTAGCGGCGCAAATATTTTGAATGTGAATAACATGGCTCCGAAATGGCAACATCAGTATTATAAAAAAAGCCGTTCGGAGGCATGTATTTCAGGTCTATCCGAAATACCAGACCCTCAGAAGTTTCTATTTCATCTACTTTATTGGTAGATCCGGTACTGCATCCAATCGCAATAAACAGGCGCATTTCTGTAACTCCCATTGAATGTCAGGAACTTCAACACTATCAAGATTTTCTATGTCAAATAATTTGTTGGATCCGGTACTATAATGAGTAGTAATGGACATGCAACCACATTCGTGTCAGAAATCTTTTAAATGCTTAGACTACCAGAACATCTGTACTTCCTATTTCACATAAGTTAATTGTTTTAAGATCCGGTTCTTCGAGCGTGTATCAGCTTGTATTTGGCTGGTTACCAAGTCTGAATATGTAAAATCCCATGAATTTTTGAAATCACAGAATATCAAGATTTCCTCCTTCAAGTTACTAAATGGATAAAATGTGTTATCTTTAGGAATAAGAAGACATATATAAGAAATATTGAAATAACAACAGTATACACAATGCTTATACAGTCAAACCTGCCTTAAAGGCCACATCTATATCAGGGCCACCTGCTTATAAAGGCCAATAAAATTCTATCCCATTTGCTTTTTGTCTATATTATTTGAACTTGTATATAAAGGCCACCTGTCTATAAAGGCCATTTTAATCGATTCCCATGGGTTGCCTTTATGGACAGGTTTGACTGTAAATCAAATGTATTATTTACCTGTAAAAAAGAAACAATGGATCTCTCTCTCTCTCTCTCTCTCTCTCTCTCTCTCTCTCTCTCTCTCTCTCTCTCTCTCTCTCTCTCTCTCTCTCTCTCGCTCTCTCTCTCTTTGTTATCTCTTGAAAAGTTACATTTATTGATATTTTTATACTGGTTATGTAACTTTAATGTTACATTATAAAGACTGTTCATGTAAAATGCAAACGGCACCGGCAGAATAGCATAGGATTTCAATTCTACTTTTGTTCCGGTATCCTGCATTTCATCATCATCATCTTCTCCATCATCATCATCATCATCATCATCATCATCATGAGTATTGTATAAACATATTTGATAATCCGTCATTTTTACGTCTGTGCATTTATTTTCTTTTTTAATTTTCTAACATGTTGCTTAATAACAATGCGACAATTCTGTACATTTTCATGCCATCGAGTAAACGCCCTATGGTTTGGGCTAAACCAATAACATACACGAAAATAAATGTTATTTGAACGAAAACAAATGTCATATTTCTGTCTCCACAAGATATGCGAAAACGAATAAAAATAGACTATTTGAATTGATATCGACTTGTTATAGATAGA
Organism: Tegillarca granosa; assembly: GCA_029721355.1. Taxonomy (NCBI): domain Eukaryota; kingdom Metazoa; phylum Mollusca; class Bivalvia; order Arcoida; family Arcidae; genus Tegillarca; species Tegillarca granosa. The sequence goes on along the minus strand of CM056594.1, from coordinate 34,840,675 downwards.
TCAAAGCGTTATTTTGGTACACTTCCGGAACTTGTCTAGAAATCTGCTTTTAGGATTCGGTTACCGAACAAATAAATTAATTGATTTAGAAAAGGTTAAAAAACTAGTTTATCTTTCAAGGAACTCGTTGTTTATTTATATGATCCTTGCTTTATTAGTGTAACGTAATCATAATACTAACCTATTAACGTTTTGTAAGAAATGGATGAAACATTGTACTTTGTTGTCAAGAGTTCTCTTTAACCGGATGTACTTCGAGTTCAACACGCGTTTTAATTTCAAACTAATGTAATAAGCACAAAATATATCGAAAGTGCTTGTTGTGTAAGATATTAATGATTTAAATTATCCTTTCTTTTATTTTCTTTATTATTATTATTATTATTATTATTATTATTATTATTACATGTTATAGAGAGCTCAAACTGAATGTTTTATTCTTGTTTAAAGCTAAAGATGGCGCATTTAAACAACAAAATAAACCAAACACCAAGTACGCAAAAAAAAAAAGAAAAGAAAAGAAAAACAAACATGTCTAAGTATAACGAATGGTCAACAATCATGCCTCGCCAACCGAAATAACCACCAAGTATACCACAATATAAATAGGTTTTGGAGAAAATGTTCTATTACCAGGTGTAATTTTTACATTCTTTAAATATTGAAATGAATACAGGATTTATTCCCTGATATTTGTGAGATCGTTAACTTGTAAAACTGAACTCTATGAAGCGCCGAGTATGACTTCATTTATACTTAAGAAAGTATGATTTTCTTCATGGCTTAATATTAGGTGGTCGTTTAACTGTCACGTGAACGTCCCAGTGCACATTTTTTGGTTTTGCATTTTTCACCAAAGCATGTTTGTGGTAAATGTTTTCATTTAATTGTTTCTTAATAATATTACACTGTTTACTAAGAGATGACCAAGGTCATATTCAGAAAACCTCAAATCTAAAAATGCGGTTTTTGTTGTTTTCAAATTAATTAATTAAATGGCTAACGTCAACCCGACAAGTGCGTGGGGAAGTAAATGTTTTTAATTGTAATTTTTTTTTATTTTGACACCCATATTGTCTTGTCCTTGTCCGTTAAGTATAAACTACGACAACAATTTTCAAATTTAAAAAATAATAGATTTTTCTTATGCTTTTAACGAATCACATTGATTCGCTCCGGAAATACGCAACAGTATATTGGAAATGATACACTTATTGGTATCGCTTTTCAGGTAATGCCATTTAATTTTATGTGTCAGATTACACTTTTGAACCTAGAATTTCACAAACCTGCTCATTTCACGTAACACAACCAACGAATATGTTTCTTGTTTTCCTTTCTCGGTATTATATTTAATGTATTATATTTAAGTAACATAATACACCTTTTTCAAAATCTGTAGTCTTCAGTTAATATAAAAAATAGTATGGCGGTTTTCAGAAGAACACGTGGATGACAGCAATAATGATCATTAATTTAATTTAACACACTGATTGTTAAAACGAGCCTATAGACCAAACAAATATATCTTTTCTCTCTATACTCGAAGCTCAGTTGGTAGAGTGCTCGCTCCATAAGTGGAAGGTCGTGGGTTCGAACCCCGGCCGGGTCTGACCAAAACTTGAAAGTGGGTAGTGACTGTTCTTTCGCCAAGCACTTTGCATTACGAAATGAAAGTCACGGTTCTTTCGGATTGGAACTTAAATTAACGAGGGCCCGTGTCATGGCAGGCATGGCAAGATAAAGAACCCTGCTGTATAATGCCATCAGCGCAACGCACATGCAAAATTTCTACACTTTCGCCTATAGCTGGCGACGTCTCGATATAAGTGAAATATTCTTGACTGGGACATTAAACACCATTGCTCAACTCAACTCTATACTCGAATGTCAAACAATTAACGATCGAGTGATATTGAAATTGTTGAAAGTATTACAAAATACGGTCGACCTAATCATCTGTCCCGTCGCAATTGGAATTTTCTCCAGAGGAATTATCAAAAAATCTGCATATAACACAACCATTATTTAAATGGTCACCCAATCTTGTACGCGCTAAAAGAAAAAAATGTACAAGTTACGAAACGTTAATGGAGGCGATATAACGACGAGACGCTAGTGTTACAAAAGGATCATATAAAATGGATGATATAATCTTCAATTCCTATCAGGTTGCATTTTTGTTTGTCTTGTACATTTGTACATTCATACATTCAATTCTGGCAGACATCTACAAAGCGTTTTGCACTTGATTAGGCTGACAGTATTAATAGTGATTATTTGTTGTAAGGTATATATATATATATATATATATATATATATATATACTTTTGAATTAAGAAGTATTACTTTTCAATAGTACATGTGACAATTTTTTTTTTAAATTGTTGAATGCTTCTTAAAAATCGTATAATTGCATAAAAAATTAAAAGTAGCGCATGGTACATTTGCAATGTGAAAATTTTAAAAAATATCTGCATATTACGCATTAAACAAATTGCATGCTAAAAGTATCTACTTTACAAAATAAAGATATTTAACATATATATTTATGGCTTGATTAGGGATGAGGAATGTACTCTTCACGCAAAAGTATCAGAAGATTACAGACATATATAAGTATTTATAAGTACATTTAGATTGTTTATTAGGTACTAACCACTTGAAAACAATAAATCTTATAATATATAAAGGAAGGATTTGACTATTTAGGTTTAGTTTCGTAAATAACAGATCGATTATCTAATGAATATAACCGGATTTAATCTACAGTACTATTATCACGAGACAGTTCCGGTACTAGTTCCTGTTAAACTAAATATACTATATGTACGTGACCCTGTTTATGATTGCCGGACTTACTTATCAATAACGCTGACGATTACGAAGCAGTTTTAAAAATAACAAATACTATTTAACTTGAAAACAATTATAGTTGAAGTTGAAAATTATATTAAGGACTTATTTTTACATCCTACAATTTCTTTGATTTTAATGTTGTTTTATTACGCTAGATGCTTTTAGTTGCATACTATGAAAAACTTATTTCTTCATTAAAGATTTAACATTCGATGTCTTTTTTGTCCTGATGTATCAAATGAAACGGAACTCAATAACACCTCTCTCTCTCTCTCTCTCTCTCTCTCTCTCTCTCTCTCTCTCTCTCTCTCTCTCTCTCTCTTTCTCTCTCTCTCTATATATATATATATATGGGTGTTTGTGTGTATGTATGTATATTTAACAATTTAACTGTTTTAAAATTATGTTCTATGTCAACATGAATGCAACAACTTTGCAAGCAAACTGAATAACGTAATACTATCCTATAAAATGCATAATTGTTCATTGTAGGTTTTACATTCGATGTCTGGATGTACACCCACATTGGAACTAGATCTACCAAGCTTATAAAGGTTAATAATACATGTATTTTTGGTATGGTTAGTCTGAATCTTTCTACAAGTTTTACTTCTGCACATGTAGATTTTTCTTTGGTTGATTACGTAATATAAAAAAAAATTTGGCTTAAAAAGTATAAAATAAAAAGTATATCTAGTTTATCTTATAGATTTAAAATATAGTTGTTGGATAAATCGAGCTTTTTCTGAACATTAACAAAATGTACAAATTTTCTCCCACCCCCCCTAAGTTTGAGATAATAATTTCCAATGGAAGAAACGATGGTAGAAATTTCTTTCTTCACCTCCTCGTGCTGTTTATCTTCACCTCTTCGTGCGGCCGGAATTACTTTTTTAACTTCTCGTAACTTCCTCCACTGACAGGAGCAAGTTTAATCACAATTTATTTCAATAATATTATTAAAATGTTTTTCTGTTATTATTTTTCCTGTTTTCATGTCGCAGCCAAGCTAATTTTCACGTTATGTATGCACTACATACTACTTGCGGAATAAGATGTACTTATAAGTACAGCTATATCTTATATAGGTCAAGCTGCGGAGTAATACATTTTTTAAAAATACTCCCCGACAGCTGATCATTACATGAAGATCTTGATTGTTTTTTCCCTTTTTAAAGTGATTATGTAAGAATTCCCGTTTTTTTTTCAGCATACCGCAAGTATGCTAGGATTCGAAGCCGGTCTTTTTATAGGGGGTATTCTTTTTCTGGTTAAGTCGGTCATTTAAGAGATAGGAATTTCCTGTCAGCCATTCGTGTTTTGGGTTAAATTTGCCCAAAATTGTTAATGGGATGGGAGAAAAAGAATCAATCATATGTGTCAGTGGTAGATAGAGGTATCCCACCCGAGCCTCGTTTCAGACAAAAAATCTGCCCATTCGGATGGGATACCTCTATCTACCACTGACGCATATGATAGATTCTATTAATATATAATAAGTTTGAACACATGGTATACATATTAGTATACAGTAACTACAAAAGGGCAATAAATGATTTTATGATCAGGCATGCATGATTTTTTTATTTAGTTCATGTAAAGCTGCATTAAGTTTTTCAATTTTTTTTTTTTTTTTTTTTTTTTTTTTTTTTTTTTTTTTTTTTTTTTAAATAGATATCTTCTAACCACGAACCGTTTGATTCATTTTCAGTTCTTTTAGCTGTAAATAAACGGAATTCTCTGACGGGTTGGTCAGTGTTTTACGATGGTAATTATGAGCTTGGAGCATGCGCACTGATGTACGGAAAAACCCTAGAATCGAAGGTGAAACATGACAGATTGCATTAATTGTCCTTCATTAATAACCAGATGTATTTGAAATGGTGTTATGTATCCCTAACTTAGTCACAAATGACAAATTCAACGAAGTTCTGTGTTAATTTATCGCATTTTACCGTTTTGAAAGTTGTGTTTAAATGACCCGGGTTTTGATGACGTAACCATGTTCTAATATTAGATCCCAAATGCTGCATCTCGCTGGATAACTACTGTAATTTCTGTATTTATTCGAGCTTTTATCGTTGAACCAAATGTAACATTGTTCATTAGGAACATCATTAATTAGATTAACACCGTTTTAATTTGTCTTTGGAAAACTTAATGCAGATTGAAAAGATACTTTTAAAAACATCAGCAGTTTATAGTTATTCTGAATTGCAGGCATTGTTGAACAGTAACAAAGTTGTTTCAAGGCAATTTAAACAGATGTTTACAGATTTAAGCGTTGTGTCTTTTAACACCTTTTTCTTATTTCAGACCGTTAGATTTAAATAACAGTTAGGGTTCGTCACATTTGAAAGTGTTAATATTGATTTGATTAAGACAGAACTAAAAGAGTGAAAGAATATTACACGTAAATATATAACAAAAATACCTATGTGCACATTTCGGAAAACCATTCCTTATCAGTGACACTAGGACCCGAAAAGTTTGGTAAATAAAAAAAATTTAAATGAAACCTCTTATTTCTATTTGGTTGATAATACTACCTAAATTTAATGTGTGATTGAATTTGAGCAATTTCAATAAGTCCTGCAGTCCATCTGGTTCATGGCTTCGCATTGATAACCTTTGTAATTTTGAATAGATTTTGTTGTATCTTGATCAGGTTTAATGCAATAAAATATTCGATGACGTCTAAAAGTTGGTTTTATTTGTCTTAGAAAATTCCTGCTGTTTTGTATACTACGGGGCAGGTGATAATCCCTGACACAAAGAACCTTTTGTTAAAATTAAATTTACAAAATCATTTTGCGAATTTTTAAATCTCAATTTAGAAAAACATTTTTACACCGTAATAAACACTTCTGTCATATTTGTATTTATATCAACTTATTAGGCTATAATAAACACGTGACTTAAATAATAATAGCGAGGATAAAAGCATATACTCAAAGTCCCTCAACAGTACTAGTTGGTCGTTTTTTAATTATTTTATATATTTTTTTATATTATTTTTTTCTATGAAGTGAATTTCCCACGATTCCTTTTTTTACGACGTAAGTACGTAAAATGTTGTTAATTTTCCATAATGACGGTAGTTAATTTTTGTGGTTAAAATTAAGTCTAACGTGATAATTTTATGTATTATTTTACTTAATGTCTATTTAATGTTCACTTAATTTCTCACAACCCTACACATAAAGTTACTACGTTTTAAGTTTACTTTGAATGAACAAAAACAGTGTTTTTGCTTAAGCAAAAAATGTTACAAAATATATTGTCATTTAAGACTTTTCGGACACTTGTAACGTAGTAACGTGAGTTGGGATAACATTAGGCCAAAAATGCAATATACATAGTTACAAAGGTATTATAATGACCTACGAAAACTTTACCATTTCGCTTTTCAGTTGAATATTTTGAAATACCATTAGCTGTTCTTGTAGCTGTTTCCTGCATCGAATTTTTTTCATCGTTTTTATTGAAATCTCCTTAAAATGCCATAATTTGACCTAACCAAACAATGGCGCGAATCAAAACTTTTTGGTTTCATAATTTGACTTATATAAATTGTAATCAACATTTATGTAGCGTGCATATTTTGTATGCCAATAAAGCAAGAAATGTCAGCAACATTTATTGTGATAATAAGCACCGAAAAATCTACGATATGGTTGTGCATCAGAAAATTGATGTATTTTATATGCCGCTAGCTTTATAAGAACATACGTATTAACATATATTTAAAACCAAACAGTTTGATATGCTTTTAATGTTGAAACAGCTGTCATAATTACTACGATCCGCATGATATGCAATGATGTTACATTAATTTTAAAGAAATAATATTTTCAATAATTCATTTTCTAAATATCAAGAAATGCCGTAGACAATGTGTATACACTTACAACATATGCGACAGTTAATGTTTAAAAAAAATAAAGGGAAGTACGACATTTCTAATATCATATTAACATATTTTGATCATAAGGTCACCGAAGAGTGTGAAATTTATATAATATTTGACAATTGAATCTAAAATATATGGCACATTCGCTATTTTGTCCACCCATTTTTTAAGAATTTGATAAACATGACGAAAATCAATCGAGGAAAATATCGAATAATTTTCAAAAACAAACATATTATTCTTATAGTACAAAAAGTAATTTCATTTGTAAAGGTAACGTTTGTCATTTTAACCAGATTTAACCATTTTTTAAATTTTATTAAACAGTTATTGATCCCTAAATACTTCACACATCTTGATGAACATACAACCCCATTCAATAAACAAGAGATTTATTAATCAGCGATTAATGACCCCTTAAATTTTATTGTTGGGGAGACATTTTCCATTTGCTTTGAACTCTTTAACTCAGAGGATAAAAATGTGGTGGCAGTAGGCGACTTGTTTGTCAGTGTGTCTGCACACTTACAATGTCTAGTTATTAATATCGTTTTTTCAATGTCCAATAAATCCCTAAAATTTTAGTAGAAAAGTAATGCATTCAGTACTAAAAAATGTGCGCACACACACACACAGAGAGAGAGAGAGAGATAGAGAGAGAGAGAGAGAGAGAGAGAGGGAGAGAGAGATATATACGTGTGTGTGTGTGTGTGTGTGTGTGTGTGTGTGTGTGTGTGTGTGAATTGACTTTTCAGGGCATTTGAATAACATGTCCTCTCAGATCTATATTTGCTTTGCTTTGCCTTTGTCATATACCATTTTTTTAATTTAATCATAAAATACATTAAAAAAATGGTATATGACACCTTGATACAGTTAAATATATTAGATACAGCCCCTTCAAATCAACATTGTAGCTTAACGAGATTTAAAACGGGTCTGAAATGCTTGCAATGCATGAGTTTTAAAATATGCATGAAACAACTGACATTCCAATAGTTATTAAAGACCGATAACTCTTATTGTTGTCTCTGTTAAAACGTTGAAAAATACCAACAAAATGAATTTCATAAATTTTAGACTGTATTAGACAAAATTCAAAGCGCATTGGAAAAGAAAAAAAAATGTACCAAAAGTAAAAACCGAGAGACACCAGGGTCATGAACATGACCTCATATGAAGGGCATGACAAGAATATATCAAAATGAAAATCCCGTTACAATTGGCATTTCCCAAATGATATCAATGGCATATTTGACCTTGACCTTTTTTTAATGTTTTTCCAAAATACATTATAATTAAAAATTTTAGTCAAGATGTAGCTATGTTACCCTTATTTGTATAGTTTTTATACAATAATCATTGTTAGTGGACTTTTAATTTTTTTAGGTTACGAAATATTAATCTAGTGTTTCAAAAAAGTACATATATTTTAGTAATTTGATATTTTGTGTTAGTAGATATACATTTATTTCTTTAGTACGGATCCCCGTTAGTACCAAAGACATAAAAATATATTATTAATAAAATCTAGCACACGATTTGGAAATCGCGCGCAGGACTTTGTAAATCGTGCGCTTAATTTCAAAGCTGTGCGTTCGATTTCAAAGCTGTCGTTCGATTTCATTATATTTATACGTCTGTGGTTCTAACGGGGCTCCGTATGTTAGGGTTGTTTAAACCTATTTTAAAGTACATTTTCTTGATAAGAGTTTCAAATTTTAATAAATTAAAAAATATAGAGAGAGTATATTATTATATACAAACATAGTAAATAATGTGCCTTGACATTTAACTTAAAAAATATATGAATATTAGCATAACAAAACCGTGTTCTAAATACATATGTATTTGGTTTTAATTATCTTACATATATTATAAGAATTGTTATTGACTTCATTAAAGTCGAACAATATGTTTTATAAAAATGCACTAATTTAGTGCATTATTTATCAAAATACTAAATGTCGACAAAATTTCTATTTCGTATAATAATTATAATTCTGAAAATTTGTTTAGTAGGCAAGCACCGAATAGCACGAAATAGGTTTGTTCCCTCATGCAAAGCATTCCTAAGCTGGATTTGGATTTAAATCATTTTGGAACTTAAGATTCATTATTTTCAACTGTTTGGCTTATGTTTTTTTATCTATCAAACTTTTCGGTCTTAGTGTCACTGATGAGGAATGAATTTCCGAAATACGCACATCTGGCAGATCAAAATTTAACTGGTATTTGTGTTATATATTTACCAAATCTTAGATGATTGGAGATGTTCATATAGTAGACAATTAGGAAACATTGCACTTAAATTCATTTTACAGCAGTCAATGTTTTTGTTAATATATACATGTACATTTTTTTTTTAAAAAAATGTATAATTGCTGTAGACGATAATACAAACAATTCAAGAAGCAGTAGGTTTAATTGGATTTAAGAATTAAATTCAGTACAGTTAATGTATTATAAAATATAACTTTCGTACTTTGAAAAAAAAGAAATAAATCAAGGATTAGTTACCATGCTTATTTTTCTTAAGATTGAAAAAATACATGAAAAATGTTTTTTCAGGCAGACAAATTTAACCTGTTTGGCAATGCATAAAATTATAAAATTATAGATGAACATAGCCATCATTGCAAAAAGAAAGACAACAACCATTAAATTTTGTAGTTAATCACCACAAATCCGGCAGAGTGGTCTAAATTACGCAATGACAGATCAAAGCACTTCTCATCGGGTAACCTTGGTGGCCGAGTGATCTAAAGCACACGATAACGGATCAATTCGCTTCTCACTTTAAGTTCTAGTTACATTCTAGTCAGATCCTTGTGTGATAAATTGTCTGTCTGCTTGCCGTTACCTCAACCACCCCAGAACAAACTACCCCAATTTCAGTGAAAAACCTTTGACTTGGGCGCAAGGATGTCTTACTCCACTCTGTTTAACCCCTATAATTAAATTCTTCTCGGACAGTTCCTAAAATGTGGTAAAATTTCCGCTATCATTTCAGAATTGACCGTCTGTATATAATTGAAAAGTTCATGACTTAAACGTAAGAGTTATTTAACATAGCCGCATACGAGGAACTACTTGAGGATCTTACGAAAAGCGATCTGAAATACTGAGAATATGCTATGGAAGAAAACACTGGGCATTTATAATTAATTAACGTAAACGAGCCTAATTAATTCAAACAAATATTTGGAATAAAAGAAACATGATGTTAAAGTTCAAATTCTAAGTACCACTTGTAACATCAACAGCAACAGGCATTACCCGCCATTCACTATGTGTCAAAGGAGCATGGTAACGAAGGCGAGTTTAAATAATTCAGACGACTATTTAGAACAAGAGAATGCCTTGGTATGGTGAGTTCTAGTTCCTTCAATAAATACTACTTGTAGCACGTCCATCAAAGTACATAGCCCTTACTACACGCAAAATAAAGAATCGATCGTTATGTAAGAACAGACTTGGTGCTTCAAATAAAGTAGGGCAGCACTCGCTTTTGTGATATATCGTGAAACAAATTAATTTAATGCAGTGCAAGGTATTCCTACCTACTCATTCAAATATAACAAATGATGAATATAATAATGAAAATTGATTCAATTGCATGTTTTGTAAAATGAATAAAAGTAAATAAGATAAAGTTAAAAAATAAAATAAAGTTACAAGATGAAACCATAGAAAAACAAAATTCCCATAAAGTTTGTTCATTTCTGAAAACGCAACGTAACGTTCGATAGAAAAATGTCGTTATGAGGTATTTCATTAAGTTCTGACAATGCAATATGAAACACTTAAATTCTACACTAGCTTCTCTCGTGGTATTTCATAAACATAGATAAAAATAAAAAGCTTTCTCTAGGTTTTCAAACCATTGCCCATCATAAAAGTAAATCACACCTCAAACCAGTATCCCAAAACATTCTTTTCCATGACAATCAGGGGTAAGGATATGTCTCTGGTATAACTAGCGTTTCTGTTGTTAGTTCTAAAACTGCATTCTTAACTGCCCTTATAAGGAAACCTAAAGAATACAAATTGTTATAACACAAAGTTAAAAAAAAAATTCAAAAAAAAAATTTTTCAAAACTATCTACTCACGTTCAATTAATTTTTGCGAAAATACGACGAATTCCGGAAATTCGCTTACTTTATTTTCGCATCGTCGGATGATGGTCCGTGAGATAAATTAAAATAAAATATTCGAGAAGATCTTTTTTTTTTTTTCTTTTTCTTAATCTCACGAATTTTCGCTAAAATAAAACAAACGCAAAAATTTCAAATTTTAGTAAATAAGCCACAGTTTGTGTTACAAACGATATCACCAAATGAGCAAAACAAAAACATTACACGGGATGATTTGAATATTGTGTAATCTCGCACAAGCCACTCAATATTTTATGATTACAATTCAATATTGTGAATATGCATAAAATCAAAAGAGTTTTTTGTCTTATTACCTGTCTTATTTAACGTTTCAAACCTCTTTTAAGATTTTTCATTTTTGCTGTGAAATAATTCTTCACTTGTCTTTAACTGTCTATAATTTTTTACACTACAGAACATATAAATAATAATTGTAACAGTTGAAATACTATTGTAAACTGATAATAATTTTACCCAGACCTTTAAAATAACAATGCAAAACTGGCATATCAATAAAATTACCTGAATGAAAAATGCGAGCCATCCATATGGCGGATTTTCAAATTCTGCTTTGAATGTGTTATTTCCCTGAAATTAAATGCAATATTAGATTTTATATGTAGATATTAAAATTTTCTATTTTGCGATCAAAAAATGAATCAGTTGGAAGAACACAATGTTTTTAAACGAAATAGATGAGTTTGGTTGAGTAAGGGTGTTTAACGTCCCAGTAAAGAATATTTCACCTTTATCGAGACGTCGCCAGCTATAGGCGAATGTACAGAAATTTTGCCTGTGCATTTCGCTGGTGGCATTATACAACACAGTTCTTTATGTTGTCTTTAATTTGAGTTTCTATCCAAAGAACCGTGACTTTCCTTTCGTAATGCCGAGTGCTTGGCGAAAGAACAGTCACTACCCGCTTTTAAGATTTGGGTCAGACCCGGCCCGGGTTCTAACCCATTTTAACGTAATAAAGTTCTTGAATTGTTCTTGAGTTGATTGCAGGAAATTGTACACGTTCATTTCTTACATTTATAAGATGCATATTTAAACTTATGGAGAAATACAGTTTTTTTAAATCGGGGAAAGCAATTAGCAATAATAATGGCAACATTTTAATCAAATACTTACTAATTTTGAAACTTCTTTTTTGTACCAAAATACAGGATTAAACCTGCTGTCGGTAGAGTTCTGACTTTTAGCAACAAATAATCGGAAGTCTTTTCTACAAAAAAAAAAAAATAAATAAATATTGCTATATCTTAATAAACGAATCAGGAAAAACTAAAAAAAATTTGGTACTTTTTTTTAAATTGCTATGTAACAAGCAGTTGCAGCCAAAGAATAATGAACTTGTTAAAAGGTAAATCCATCTAGACAACGCAACACGTTCATTTCTTGTTACTACTTTGATTTATGTCTTGTTACTAACTGCATTTTTCTCTATTTTTTTCAGTCAACCCTATATGTTGACAAAACAATGCACGTGCCTATGGAACGGGATGCTAACTCCATATTCAAGATTTCTCACTTATACTAGACGTTCACTTTTGGAATAATGTACCCGGAGAAAAATATTGACTACGGCTAGCAGTCCGACAAACATTTCTACACTAGGAATTGCCTGTATAGGATTGAACCTGGGTGGTAAAAAGTGACAGTGGTCCGTAAGTGCGCGACTTAGAACGTTTTTTTTTTACCAAGTTCCCATTAACCTGTATGGCTTGTATTAATTTGTCTATACTATGGTCCAAGGGAGGCAAATGCCAATCGCGATAAACTTAGGGAAATCAGAGCTACCTACCTTTTGTTATCTAATGTACTTGCATAGTACGCCGTTACCGAGGTAGGCGGTATATTCGTTTTAAGTGTTATTTGACCTCCGAATATTGTCTTTAATTAGAAACAACATAAATTGAATTATTTTATTAATTCACTTTATTCAAGTTAATTATGTTTCTCTTATTTTTATTGCAAAATTTATCAAATATAAACAAAAATTTTACTCGTAAACATGCACCAATAATCAAGAAAAAAATCTTTTTAAAAGTTTAAAGATATTGTTATTATTGTTGTTGTTGTTGTATTTGTTGTTGTTATTATTGTTGTTGTTGTTGTTGTTGTTGTATTTACTGTTGTTGCTATTGCTGTTGTTGTTGTATTTGCTGTTGTTGTTGCTGTTGTTATTATTGTTATACAGAAAATATTTCCATTTGACGTAAAAAACTAATAACAATAGACGACTGATTACAAATACATTCCACAATATTTTTCAATTTTTTCCTACTTGACCTTAGTATGCGATAGTGCACGATGTCCATTTTCTTAAATGGATGGGCAGAAAAAGTATCTATATATAATTTCACAAACTTATTTCAATATCCATAAACTGGATTAGAAGAAATGATAACAAGAACAAACTTACTGAAGATCGGGTCCATTCCAGCTTTGGTATTGGTAAATTCTGTAAAGAAAATAATCAGCATATTTATGTGTTCATTCTTTTACAAAACATTTGAATAACCAACTGAACTCACTGAACGTATACATGTACTTATCAAAAAACCTAAAACCTCAATAGAGGAGAAGACCATCTGAAAGTGTACTAATGTCAATTTGCAGTTATCAAAGGTCAATGACCTGTTCATCAAATAAATCGAATCATAATGGGTCAGTTACTGAAATGCAATTGTATTTTCTTGAAAGGCTGGTTACTTTTAAAATAAATGGCTTAATTTTGAACAACTACATTACGATACGCCATGTTTTTCATTGCACCTACATACAGCGTTTATTCATAGTAGATTTCAAATCACAGCTCTTTATAAACGTTTGATTAATCTCTTCAAGAAGTAAAATTTGAAATCTTATAATTATCTTGTATCAAGATTTTCATTTCTATCGAGAACGTACTTTAAGCTCTCAGAAAATCAGATGAAGAAAGTTTATATAAGAACTTACCGAAACAGTGTTCAAAAAGAAGGCTCTCAATGTGAACATTAAACTTATGATATGACCGATACAAGAATGCTCTGCATTTGGCAAGATCCTGAAATTTTTATTAAAAATTCTAATATACAATGTACAAACCAGGAAAAAAAACTTTACAGAGAGAGAGAAGAAACGTTTTTCTGATAAAAAAGCACAAAGTATGAATGAGATAACACGTATTTCCTAAAACAGAAAGATTTTGTAGTCATTAGAATTGTTAATTTTGAAACAAAAAAAAAAAAAAACAATTAGTGTAAGCGACATAGTTTAAGTGGATGAAGTGTAAACAGGACCAACTCAACCAACGAAGAAGAGTTAAGAGTTGGGTAATGATGTTTTACGTCTCAGTCAAAACTACTTAACTTACATAGAAAGAGTCAATTCTGAGACGATCGAGGAAACCCGAATGTCATAAAAACACCGAAACTTTTTTGCTTAGTAAACTGACAAACGTATTAACCATAGGATCTGCCCGTGTAGAATCCTAACCAAAATTGCAAAAGGAGCTGTTCGTACCCCAAGCGCTTTTAGACGAATCTGGCAAATGATCTTCCGGAAATTTTTATTGCATGTGTTTTAATAGTCATATATTTACATGACATGCACGTAGTTGACTTTATGTCATGAAAGCTAAAGAATTTCCGCGTTTGAACATGTTGAGGTAAGAAAAATAATAACTGTGTTAGTTTTTTAAAGGCTAGGTGCTAAATTTCTTCTTATACTTTGAAAATTTTGAATGCAGAACCAAAACATCGCAACTTACCTTAAATAAGTGTTTTCTTTTAATTTTGAAAAATAAAAATGTGAATCATCAAGTAGAAAGAATTCATCACCAGTGCTGCTGATCACTAATTTTGGTATTTCCTTATAACGGTCTTTATACACTGCGGAAGTAAAAAAAAAAAAGTACTAAGATCACAGGTCCTTTTTAAATATAGCAAAATCTTAAATGCTATACAAATAACGGAAATCAAGAGAGAGAGAGGGGGGGTAAGAAAAATAAAACGAGTTACAAACATTTATTTTATTGATATTTGCAAAGAATTAACTGCAATACATGTATGACTTACCTGATTTAAAACCTCGATACATGTTACGTTTTACTCTTGCGGCAAAAAGCTGGAAGTTGTATCATCGGTTTTTAGGTAGGCTAAATGCCAAATTACGTCTCATCAGCGATTATTGAAGGTTTTCAGCCTTGACACTTTAATCAAAACACAAGATCTAGAGGTGTGTGAGCCTGAGCAATTATTTTTTATTTTTCATAGTAATGAGCACTAAGGAGTGATTTTTTAATTATTGAACCTTACATATTTAAATATTGAATATTGCATTGCATTCGTTGCTCTTTTTTATTGTACATTGTTCTTATACCTTGTTAAGATTGATGTATTACAATTAAGTAATAAAAGTACTATGACCACGGACGTCAAAATTTTTTCCTGTTTAATTTTTCGGTTGAAGCTTTATTTGAATAAAATGTAGTTTAATAATTGAAGCATAAAAACACGAAACAAATGAAAACAATAACTAAAAGTTCTATAACATAAACCAATGGCAGTTTATATACCTGAAGGGTCTATAACATTAACCATTAGCAGTTTATATACTTAAAGGGTCTATAACATTAGCCATTAGCAGTTTATATACTTAAAGGGTCTATAACATAAGCCATTAGCAGTTTATATACCTAAACGGTCTATAACATTAGCCATTAGCAGTTTATATACTTAAAGAGTCTTAACATTAGCCATTAGCAGTTTATATATCTAAAGGGTCTACAACATTAGCCATTAGCAGTTCATATACTTAAAGGGTCTATGGTCTATAACATTAGCCATTAGCAGTTTATATATCTAAAGGGTCTATAACATTAGCCATTAGCAGTTAATATACTTAAAGGGTCTATGGTCTATAACATTAGCCATTAGCAGTTTATATATCTAAACGGTCTATAACATTAGCCATTAGCAGTTTATATATTTAAAGGGTCTATAATATTAGTCATTAGCAGTTTATATATTTAAAGGGTCTATAACATTAGCCATTAGCACTTTATATACCTAAAGGGTCTATAACATCAGCCATCAGCAGTTTGTATACCTAAAGGGTCGATTATATTAGCCATTAGCAGTTTATATATCTAAAGGGTCTATAACATTAGCCATTAGCAGTTTATACACTTGAAGGGTCTATAACATTAGCCATTAGCAGTTTATATACCTAAAGGGTCTATAACATTAGCTATTAGCAGTTTATATATCTAAACGGTCTATAACATAAGCCATTAGCAGTTTATATGCTTAAAGGGTCTATAACATTAGCCATTAGTAGTTTATATACCTAAAGGGTCTATAACATTAGCCATTAGCAGTTAATATACCTAAATAGTCTATAACATAAGCCGTTAGCAGTTTATATATCTAAAGGGTCTATGACATTAGCCATTTGCAGTTTATATACTTCAAGGGTCTATAATATTAGCCATTATCAGTTTATATACTTAAAGGATCTATAATATTAGCTATTAGCAGTTTATATATCTAAAAGGTCTATAACATTAGCCATTATCAGTTTATATACTTAAAGGGTCTATAACATAAGCCATTTACAGTTTATATACCTAAACGGTCTATAACATTAGCCATTAGCAGTTTATATATCTAAAGGTCTACAACATTAGCCATTAGCAGTTTATATACTTAAAGGGTCTACAACATTAGCCATTAGCAGTTTATATACCTAAACGGTCTATAACATTAGCCATTAGCAGTTTATATACTTAAAGGGTCTATAACATTAGCCATTAGCAGTTTATATACTTAAAGGGTCTATAACATTAGCCATTAGCAGTTTATATACTTAAAGGGTCTATAACATTAGCCATTAGCAGTTTATATATCTAAAGGTCTACAACATTAGCCATTAGCAGTTTATATACTTAAAGGGTCTACAACATTAGCCGTTAGCAGTTTATATATCTAAAGGTCTACAACATTAGCCATTAGCAGTTTATATATTTCAAGGGTCTATAATATTAGCCATTAGCAGTTTATATACTTAAAGGGTCTATAACATAAGCCATAAGCAGTTTATATACCTAAAGGGTCTATAACATTAGCCATTAGCAGTTTATATACTTAAAGAGTCTATAACATTAGCCATTAGCAGTTTATATATCTAAAGGGTCTACAACATTAGCCATTAGCAGTTCATATACTTAAAGGGTCTATGGTCTATAACATTAGCCATTAGCAGTTTATATATCTAAAGGGTCTATAACATTAGCCATTAGCAGTTAATATACTTAAAGGGTCTATGGTCTATAACATTAGCCATTAGCAGTTTATATATCTAAACGGTCTATAACATTAGCCATTAGCAGTTTATATATTTAAAGGGTCTATAATATTAGTCATTAGCAGTTTATATATTTCAAGGGTCTATAACATTAGCCATTAGCAGTTTATATATCTAAAGGGTCTATAACATTAGCCATTAGCAGTTAATATACTTAAAGGGTCTATGGTCTATAACATTAGCCATTAGCAGTTTATATATCTAAACGGTCTATAACATTAGCCATTAGCAGTTTATATATCTAAAGGGTCTATAACATTAGCCATTAGCAGTTTATACACTTAAAGGGTCTATAACATTAGCCATTAGCAGTTTATATACCTAAAGGGTCTATAACATTAGCTATTAGCAGTTTATATATCTAAACGGTCTATAACATTAGCCATTAGCAGTTTATATGCTTAAAGGGTCTATAACATTAGCCATTAGTAGTTTATATACCTAAAGGGTCTATAACATTAGCCATTAGCAGTTAATATACCTAAATAGTCTATAACATTAGCCGTTAGCAGTTTATATATCTAAAGGGTCTATGACATTAGCCATTTGCAGTTTATATACTTCAAGGGTCTATAATATTAGCCATTATCAGTTTATATACTTAAAGGATCTATAATATTAGCTATTAGCAGTTTATATATCTAAAAGGTCTATAACATTAGCCATTATCAGTTTATATACTTAAAGGGTCTATAACATAAGCCATTATCAGTTTATATACCTAAACGGTCTATAACATTAGCCATTAGCACTTTATATATCTAAAGGTCTACAACATTAGCCATTAGCAGTTTATATACTTAAAGGGTCTATAACATTAGCCATTAGCAGTTTATATATCTAAAGGTCTACAACATTAGCCATTAGCAGTTTATATACCTAAACGGTCTATAACATTAGCCATTAGCAGTTTATATATCTAAAGATCTACAACATTAGCCATTAGCAGTTTATATACTTAAAGGGTCTACAACATTAGCCATTAGCAGTTTATATACCTAAACGGTCTATAACATTAGCCATTAGCAGTTTATATACTTAAAGGGTCTATAACATTAGCCATTAGCAGTTTATATACTAAAAGGATCTATAACATTAGCCATTAGCAGTTTATATACTTAAAGGGTCTATAACATTAGCCATTAGCAGTTTATATATCTAAAGGTCTACAACATTAGCCATTAGCAGTTTATATACTTAAAGGATCTACAACATTAGCCATTAGCAGTTTATATATCTAAAGGTCTACAACATTAGCCATTAGCAGTTTATATATTTCAAGGGTCTATAATATTAGCCATTATCAGTTTATATACCTAAACGGTCTATAACATTAGCCATTAGCAGTTTATATACCTAAAGGTCTACAACATTAGCCATTATCAGTTTATATACCTAAACGGTCTATAACATTAGCCATTAGCAGTTTATATACTTAAAGGTTCTACAACATTAGCCAATAGCAGTTTATATATCTAAAGGGTCTATAACATTAGCCATTAGCAGTTTATATCCTTAAAGGGTCTATAACATTAGCCATTAGCAGTTTATATACTTAAAGGGTCTATAACATTAGCCATTAGAAGTTTATACACTTAAAGGGTCAATATCATTAGCCATTAGAAGTTTATATACTTAAAAGGTCTATAACATTAACCATTAGCAGTTTATACACTTAAAGGGTCAATATCATTAGCCATTAGAAGTTTATATACTTAAAAGGTCTATATCATTAGCCATTAGCAGTTTATATACTTAAGGGGCTATAACATTTTCCATTAATAGTTTTTTATACCTAAAGGGTCAATAACATTAGCTATAAGCAGTTTGTATACCTAAAGGGTATTACACATTAGCCTGTAGCATTTTATATACATCAAGGTCTATAACATTAGCCATTAGCAGTTCATATACCTAAACTGTCCATACCTTAGGGGTCTATAATATTAGCAATTAGCAATTTATATACCTAAAGGGTCTATAATATTTGTCATCTTTTGAAACTCAGCACTGTCAAGCCTACTCATGATATCTAACGTATAATAATCATCAAAAGCAAACGTCCATCCACCAAGCGATCGGTAGTGGTGATGTAAATTCTGGAAATAACAAAAATACAATTTAACCAATAACTTGAATTTAAAACAAATTACATTATTAGTTGTTGTTTTTTTCTACTTTAAATACCAACATTTGTTACAAATACCTGTACGAAAGGATACTTTTATAGCCACATCATTTGATAACATTTTGTCATGAAAAGCTAGTTCTTAAACAAATTAGGGGCTTTTTTAAATTAGTTTATAAGAAGAAATAACTTGTTTTTATTTATTTATTTTAATTAAATAATTTTCTATTATTTCGAATTTTTTAAATTTATTTATTTTTTTTTTTTTATTTTTTGATTTATTTATTTATTTATTTATTTTATTTTTTTTTTTGCCAGTTAAAAAATCTTATTTATTCTAGATGTGGATAAAGAATAGAAAAATATAATATTTTGCCGCTGAAACATCGCACTTTATTCTTGCCAATACATCATCAACACGAGGCAACAAATGACAAAAAATCGATATAATATGATGCAGAAAAAATACTGACTGTCTCTAAACACGTAAAATATACTTACCTTTTGCATATTTAGGATATCCATAACTATTGGTGCCATTGCAAACACTCTCTTGTCTACAGCCGCCGTCAACCAAGTTGTCCATCCACGCTGAATTTAATAAAACAAACTTGATAAATTCAGCAGTATCCATGATTTTAGATTGATCAGCATTTTTTTTTACCTTTTAAACGTTTTGTAAATGTCTTTTAAACGTTGTTTTTTTTTTTCATATTTAAAAAAGTTAAAAGTTAACGTGCGGCATAAAATTTCTTGATGGAAAACAAAAAGATTTTTTTAAAAGTGCAGCAAAAGTTAAAAAAAAAAAAAAAAAACAAATAAGAATTGCATTTTGCTTAAACCATTAGCCTTTATGAGAATCGATAAAACGAGATTTTTGTAATTATTTATGTTTCAATTTTCGCAATTTAATAAATTTTTATTTTGATATATAACTTATCGTGAAAGTTTTGGATTTTTTTTTTTTTTTTTTTTTTTTTTTTTTTTTTTTTTTTTTTTTTTTTAATGAAAATTCCATACCTTTGAAGCTCCGCTGACAAAAAATCTGTTCACGAAATTACCAAGAACTACTTTCGCTACTTCTGAAATTGTATCCATGGCACGTACAGCAGCCTATGGTAAAAAAATTATTTCATTGAGTACATTTTTGTAACTAAATTTTTTGTGATTGACAAATGTTACATCCATATTGTTAAAAAAATAAAGGTCCAACCATATAAAAAAAATTATTCTAAACTAAAATTTAGCGAATTTTTGCAATTTATTTTGAAACTTTGAATATTTTTTAAAAACAATACAAATGTTTCAAGTTAGTAGTGACAGTCCAAATGAAATGACACATTAAATTTCTGTATATCTTAAAAACAAATAAAATTATTAAGAATTGAAATCTATTAGATTCAGGTTAAGGAAAATCTTAGTTTTAAGAAATCATTGTGAAAATTGGACAGAACACAGGCCCTGATTTCGCAAATCCTTCTTTACTATGATTTATCTTAACGTATATTTAGCAAATTTTTGCAATCTCTTTCAGAGTTACAAATAAACGTTTGTGATAAAAATTTGTACAGATATTACAAGCTTGAAGATATCTTTAAAATGAAACCTTTAATTTCTGGATATCTGAACAATTAACCAAATTATTAAGGATTCAAATTTGCCAGACTTAATTTGAGAGGTTGTGAAACCGGGGCTAATAACTCAGTTATGCATGATTGTTTAAATCCATGTGCTGCTTTTTTGAGAACACTAAATAACTTACATATTACACCTTTAATAAATCAAGACACTAAAAAGATTGATTGATTGATTTGATGTGGTTTGACGTCCCAGTAAAGAATATTTTACATATATAGAGACGTCACCAGCTATAGGTGAAGTGGCAGAAAATTTGAAATTTGCAGTGCGCTTAGGGCAATATGCAGGGGTGGTTCTTTAACGTTTTTTAAGGTCTCATCTGAAGGATTACTTTACTAACTGATATATCGAAGTCGTACATATATGTATTTCAACAATTGAAATAAAATTAAAAGTTTTATCTGGTGTACTAACTGAAAATAATTGCAGTTCAAACTGAAAATATTCAAATGATAGACATTATATTTTTTGTGTTATATCCTTGATTTTTTAATCTGACCATTTCAACTGGAAACAACAATAAAGTTTTTGAGCAACGTTACCTTCGTCATAGGTAATTGTAAAATTATTTCCGGGTCTGTTGTATTCTCCATGAATGTTTTCCATGTCCAAGCTACCGCGGCGTCCTCTCTCCGCCGTCTCTTTGACGGGTCACTCTGTTGTAAAATGATAAGTTAATGGTTCATGTTTCATAGACAGATGAAAAAAATATAATTAGTACTTTGAATTAAAACGTATTCAAAGTAAATTCAATCAGAACAAACGGAACAGAACAAACTTTTATTTGCAAAAAGTAATGTAATACTTATAGCAAAAACAGACAATTGATAAATAATTACAACATGACTAAATTTTTATAAAAATGCTTAGAACACATATACTACAAACTACAAATTTGTTATATTTTAGTGGAAGAACAGTTATTAATGGGATAATACACTCTCACGCTGTTATTGTTACCTGATACATTATTGGTTGGTTTGGTACAATTTGAAAAGTTACATTGTATGTTATTGGTTGGTTTGGTACCATTTGAATTGTTACCTTATGCATTATTGGTTGGTTTAGTACCATTTTAATTGTTACCTTGCATGTTATTGGTTGATTCGGCACCATTACTATTTCAATTGTTTTCTTGTATATTATTTGTTGGTTTGGTACTATTTGAATTGTTACCTTATACATTATTTGTTGGTTTTGTACTATTTGAATTGTAACCTTATACATTATTTGTTGGTTTCGTACTATTTGAGTTGTTACATTGTATTTTATTGGTTGGTTTGGTACCATTTGAATTGTAACCTTCTACATTATTGGTTGGTTTGGTACTATTTGAATTGTAACATTGTATTTTATGGGTTGGTTTGGTACCATTTGAATTGTTACCTTATACATTATTGGTTGGTTTGGTACTATTTGAACAATTACATTGTATGTTATTGGTTGGTTTGGTACTATTTGAATTGTAACATTGTATTTTATGGGTTGGTTTGGTACCATTTGAATTGTTACCTTATACATAATTGGTTGGTTTGGTACTATTTGAACAGTCACATTGAATATTATTGGTTGATTTGGCACCATTTCTATTTTAATTGTTTTCTTGTATATTATTTGTTGGTTTGGTACTATTTGAATTGTAACCTTATACATTATTTGTTGGTTTGGTACTATTTGAATTGTTACATTGTATTTTATTGGTTGGTTTGGTACCATTTGAATTGTTACCTTATACATCATTGGTTGGTTTGGTACTATTTGAATTGTAACATTGTATTTTATGGGTTGGTTTGGTACCATTTGAATTGTTACCTTATACATTATTGGTTGGTTTGGTACTATTTGAACAGTTACATTGTATGTTATTGGTTGGTTTGGTACCATTTGAATTGTAACCTTATACATTGTTGGTTGGTTTAGTACCATTTTAATTGTTACTTTGCGTATTATTGGTTGATTTGGCACTTTAACCATTTTTATTGTTTTCTTGTATATTATTGATTGGTTTGGTACTATTTGAATTGTTACCTTATACATTATTGGTTGGTTTGGTACTATTTGAATTGTTACCTTATACATTATTTGTTGGTTTGGTACTATTTGAATTGTTACATTGTATTTTATTGGTTGGTTTGGTACCATTTGAATTGTTACCTTGTACGTAATTGGTTGGTTTGGTATCATTTTCAGATCCGCTGTAATGGCCTCGATACTTACACCTAAAAGCGTTGTTATATCAACAAATTTGTCTCCATGGAATGGCGGCCTAAAATTAATAAATTTTACAAAATTGAAGTTAATTACGTCGCTAACATTACATTCATTTTATTTTTTAGTTATTATTAAGGAATGATCAGCCTTTCTTATTGTACTTTTTTAGCTAGTTTAATAATGAGTAACTGGTAATACCGAAAAAATTCAAAAATTTAAAATAAAAAAAAAGTGCATTAATACGTTTTTGCTCAGAACGAAAGCTTTGTTTTAAACCGTAATGTTATAAAACAATAATTTTTTATGCAAATCTAACTAAGACGAAATAAATAACAATAAATTATTGTTCGTTCTACATATCATCTGGATTCAATGTGTTCTGAAACAAAATCTTGATTTATTAAGACACCAGACTTGGTAGCTGGGTTTGTTCCTCCATTTTTTGTATTTATTTTTAATCAATATATGTATCAATCGAAACTTTAGAATGTTCTATGTTTAAATTTTCTGTATTAGTTTTTATGTAGCATTTTTTGAAGTTTCTATGCAAACAACATTAATTAAGTAATACAAAAATTCTAATACAAAAGAAGGTTATCCTTTGTGCTTATATTTGATTCGACATGTTGCTTTTATGTCCTGTGCATTTTTGCACAATAGGCATTACTTGTCGCGTTTTGCATCGAACTTGTATAGTAATTACGGTTTCCAAATATTTTTCTGACCAATCAAACAAGTCGAAATCATTCGTCATGTGATTATGTGTGGCATCATTAGGTACAAAAGTGAAATGATTTTAAGAGCTTCAAAACTATATTAGATTTTTAATGTTAGCTTCGCCCCTTGATGTTTATGAAAAGAGTTTTAAAAAGCATGGTGTGGTTGAAATATTTTTTATTATTTTATAACCTTTTTAAAAATCAAGTTAAAAAGGCATATCAAAGCCAGTCAATCACTTATAAACATTTGGAATTCATATGATAAAGGAAAGTGATATATGGATTGTTTGTGATAAAGGAGTGGAGTGGAGTTATGGTGTTTTACACCCCAGTTAGGAATCTTTCACTTATTTCGAGGCGGTCAGTTCTGGGATGGCTGAAGAAACCGGAGTGCCCGGAAATAAACCACCGACCTTCGGCAAGCGAACTGACAAACTTTCTCACACTAGGATTTGTCCCGATCGGGATTCGAACCCTGGCGGTGAGAGGCACTGCCATCCGTAAGCGCGCTTTAGACCACTCGGCAACCGAGGCCCCTGTTTGTGATAAAGGATATTTTCATATATCTCTTTATTACCTGTCCGTATTTGAGCCACCATCTATAAAAAGAAATGCTGAATCAATATAAGTTATCTTATCGGGGATAGTAATAGTTAGGTAATGCCACCAAACCGAACGGTCCGAGACAGCATCTATAAAAAAAGAGAAAATTTTTTAGTGAATTTTTTCTTTATTTTTATCTATTTACTTATTTTATTTCATTTCTTTTTTATGATGAAAAACACATACGTTTTTGATACACTTACCTGACTTCCATTTTTGTGACGTCATATTGATGACATAATTGGTATATGCTGGACCCCGACGACTACCAATAATTTCATACTTATAATGTACATCCGGTTTGTCAACATAATTGTCTAAAGGTGTTGATTGTATAAAAGGTAAATTCATTAAAGTCAAGCATAAACGAACAAATTTCTTGGACATCTTTTGCTTCTTACAAATAAACATCTAACCTGCCGTTTAAAATGTCATTATATATTAAACTTCTTGGTAACCCGAAATTCCCCAACACCTTTCCGCATACGCAGTTAAAAATGGAATTTCCCATCTATATTGTTTCCGTACCTGACAACTGGTTTAAAAGACTTAAATCTATTTATAATATTTAACATACTGTAATAAAATGGGTCATTGAAGTTATTTTTAAATTGACAGCTATAGTTATTGGTTAAGTAAATGGAAACGAAATTAAAATTCATTTTTTCATATTTAAAACAGTTAAGATGTTTTTACAAAATTTAAATATGCATACTTATATAATTAATTGGTTAAATTCAGAGAAAGAAAAAACTATTTGGAAAAAAGAAAATATGTAAGAGTTATCGCTCTTCAGACGGTACGCTATAAGCTGATTAAGTTTACTCTCATTACGTATATAGTAAATAGATTTTGGCAATACAATTTAACAATCATTACTACTTTTTTAACGTGTTCATTTTTTTGGGGGGGGGGTGGGGGTGGGGGGGTGGTGGGGGGGGGGCTCATATAAAATATTAATAAAAAAACCCTCCATGTACCCCTTATAGTAAAATTAAATTAAATGGACGTAAAAAAAAAATTCTCGTTTCAATACTAAGCTTCCTGTTTAATTTTGTGAGAAGGAATTAATAGTTTAATACGGATAAATAAATTTTAGATATTAGCTAAAAGGTAAACGTATCAGTGTTAAAATTTAAAGGGAAAATATACTTAAAGTTCAAAAGCTCAAAGTTTCTTTTTTATCTTTGTGTTCTTTAAAGCTGCATTAAGTTTTCCAAAGAAAAAAATAAAACGATGCTAATCTAATAAATGATGTTCTTAATGAACAATGTTACATTTGGTTCAACGATAAAAGCTCGAATAAATACAGAGATTACAGTATTTACCCACCGAGATGCAGCATTTGGGATCTAATATTAGAACATGGTTACGTCATCAAAACCCGGGTCATTTAAACTCAACTTTCAAAATGTTGAAATACGATAAATTAAACACAGAACTTCGTTGAATTTGTCATTTGTGACTTAGTTAGGTAAAAATAACACCATTTCAAATACATCTGGATATTAATGAAGGACAATTAATGCAATCTGTCATGTTTCACTTTCGATTCTAGGCTTTTCCGTACATCCGTGCGCATGCTCCAAGCTCATAATTACCATCGTAGAACACTGACCAACCGGTCAGAGGATTCCTCTTTTTTACAGCTAAAAGAAATGAAATTTTAGAAAATGAATGTCACGGATCGTGGTTAGAAGATATCTACTTTTAAAAAAATCTATTTTTAGAAAATTAAAAAAAAATTCAGAAAATTGGTAAACTTAATGCAGCTTTAAATAATAATTTGCAAAACGTGCAAGGAAATATTTCTCTTTTTCCATGACATAATTGACAATTAAACATTAATAGAAAAATGAATTAAAATTTTTAAAAGAATTTAAAAAGATCCAAATATACGCATATAAATACAATTATAGATTTAAAACTAGATGGATGAAATGAAATGTATACAGCAGAATTATTCCAAAAGAAATTAGCCACTCCAATGGTTTACATAGTAAGCTAAAGCAAATTTTTTTTTTAAAGAACAAATATGAACATTTCTAAATAGACAATAAAAATAAATAAATAAATAAATAAATAAATAAATAAATAAATGATTAATTAATTAATTAATTAAACCTGAAATAGCCAGGAATAAAATACATGTAATCGATTTTTTTTTCATTCAACGGATATTGGTTTAAATTTATAATAAACGAAAACGACAGGCAAATTTTTGAGATACAATGGGAAGATCCAATGATGCTGTATAAGAACCAGCATGTTCTTATTTAGAAGATAGCATCTGTTAAATTATTTAAAAAACATTCAGTCTTGTGTTTTTCATCATGAATTATAGATTTATAGATTTTTCTTCATTTTTATAGTTTTGCCCATAGCGGTTTTTAGATCTGTAAATTATTGTTTTGAGAGCCAACATTGTAAATTTTAAACATTATTTATAATATTATCTTTTTTTATGTAATATCTTTTCTGGTTTATTGTTTTTCGATGATTTGTGTCTTAATATTTCAAATTTTTTATATCTCTGCGACTTTTCAATTTTTTCTAGTTTGAGAGAAATGACATTTATACGACTAAAATGACATTATTTAGAATATTGTAAAGTAATTTTATGTCAGATAATTAAAGAATTAAAAAAAAAAATCAATATACATCATTGTGTTGATACAAATCACAATGTTCTAACTCACATTTTTTTTAGTTTTCATTGCTCAGATGTTGTATTTATATTTAGTATAAAAAGCCATTTCAAACAAGTTCTTTTCTTAAAAAATATTTCTCATGGTAATTGAGGTTTATATTTTTTACCTTCAGAACGTATATATATATAAACCGGATTTTTATTACTAAAAGTTTATTTCTTTACGATAAATGCTTTTTTATGATCCGACGCCTAATCAAGAATAATGATTTGGTTCAATATCTGTTAATCTTGACCTGTTTTGTTGTTCAATATCTGTAAATCTTGACCTGTTTTGTTGTTTAATATCTGTTAATCTTTACCTGTTTTGTTGTTTAATATCTGTTAATCTTTACCTGTTTTGTTGTTTAATATCTGTTAATCTTGATCTGTTTTGTTGTTCAATATCTGTTAATCTTGATCAGTTTTGTTGTTTTATATCTGTTAATATTGATCTGTTTTGTTGTTCAATATCTGTTAATCTTGACCTGTTTTGTTGTTTAATATCTGTTAATCTTGACCTGTTTTGTTGTTCAGTGTCTGTTAATCTTGACCTGTTTTGTTGTTTTAATATCTGTTCATCTTGACCTGTTTTGTTGTTTAATATCTGTTTATCTTGACCTGTTTTGTTTTTCAATATCTGTTAATATTGATCTGTTTTGTTGTTCAATATCTGTTAATCTTGACCTGTTTTGTTGTTCAATATCTGTTAATCTTGATCTGCTTTGTTGTTTAATATCTGTTAATCTTGACCTGTTTTGTTCAATATCTGTTAATCTTGACATGTTTTGTTGTTCAATATCTGTAAATCTGGCCTAATTTGTTGTTTTATATATGTTAATTTTGACCTGTTTTGTTGTTCAATATCTGTTAATCTAGACCTGTTTGTTGTTCAATATCTGTTAATCTTGACCTGTTTTGTTGTTCAATATCTGTTAATCCGGTCTTATTTGTTGTTAATATATGTTACTTCTGACCTGCTTTGTTGTTTAATATCTGTGTATCTTGACCTGTTTTGTTTTTCAATATCTGTTAATATTGATCTGTTTTGTTGTTCAATATCTGTTAATCTTGACCTGCTTTGTTGTTTAATATCTGTTAATCTAGACCTGTTTGTTGTTCAATATCTGTTAATCTTGACCTGTTTTGTTGTTCAATATCTGTTAATCTGGCCTAATTTGTTGTTTAATATATGTTACTTCTGACCTGCTTTGTTGTTCAATATATGTTAATCTGGCCTAATTTATTGTTCAAGATCTGTTAACTTGGTTGAATTGGCTATATAAGCCTTTTTCTTTCTTGCTTAGGTGAACAAAGACAAAAAAGCTGTATTTCAGAATATATATATATATATATATATATATATATATATATATATATATATATATATATATATATATATATATATATATATATATATTTATATATATATATTCGATTACAATATTTGACGATTATATTACAAATGACTAGGGAAGTGTAGTCATTTGCAGTAATGCATATTGACCGACTACATGTACCTTTGCTGCTTAAATCTTTCGTTTTACTTTATGAACTATAGTTCTGTTATATCAAAACTATATTTGCCAAGTTTTACTTATTTATTTATATCATAATTATCATTAATATTTTTTTATCTTTTTTTAATTTTTCATTTTTTTCAATTTTTTTCTGGTTTGCAGATAAACAAAGTGCTAGATTTTGACTGAATCTATCTCAAACAAAAATTAAAATAAAAAACATTTCATTTCTACCTGTATACGTAACACGTCTTTATACTTTGGTTAAAAACTTTTACAAATCATTAAACATTTTACACTCCTATTACACAGGTATAAGTATTTCAGACTTACCTGTACATATATATTTTCTAGAGATTGAAATTGTCTTAGTCATTAGTTAACCTGTTATTCTATATAAACACACCATGTTTTCTGGAATATATCCTCCAGCCAATGACGGAGGCAATTTAATCAGATACTACAATGGAAAAAATATTTGGTATACATCATCGCAATTTTCACCGCAAATTCAAAGAAATAAATCTTTGATAAGTAATGGACATTTGGAAAGACTTCAAGCTTCAAAATTCCCTGCAGTAAAGCAAGATGGGGATGAACGTTATGAAGAAAGTAGCATGGTTAATCGTGGTTACATGGTAAAACCGGATATTTATCCAAATTCAGACAGTCAAATGGTCAACTATGTGGAAAGCGACTTTGTTAAACCAATCAATGACATGGTCAATACAAACGGTCAAATGGTCAATGATAGTGAACAAGAAGTCCGATGCTAGAGATCACATGGTCAATTCGAAAAAGCAAATGATCAGTATCGAGAGTCCAAAGATAAGAAAGAAACGGTATATTCATGTGGACGACATGTTTACAGAAAATGACCAAAGCAATTCAGGAACAACAATTACTGCTCATGACATCCGATACAGCGTTTCGGTGACGTCAAACAGGTGTTTTGGGAGAAGTCAAAAGAAAGATATCATAAAGAGTGTAGAGTAAGTTTTACTGTCAACTTTTAAAGCTAGATAACGAATACATTTAGATTTTGATTTAACATAAGATCTCATCCAATTAATTTAAATTTGATTAGCATTCTTTAATTTTAAAACATTATCAGGATCATATAATGAGACCAAAGATGCGAGAGCGGAAATATAATCTTCATTTACATTAAGACATCACCCGTGTTATGCATTGCGTTTTCTTGATTAATCTTTATTGATAATGTCATATTCGTAAATAATAATGGCCATGATGGAACTTGTGGTGTACTTATTTTAAATTGATGAATGTCCAAATTACGTTTTTCTAATTTAAAAATGCAATTTCGCTGATTATTTTTTTCTGATCAATTTTTGAATTATTGTGAAAAATCATTAATATTAATTGGATAAATTGCCCTGGTTTTGACATGTAAAAATTGTTTTAAAAAACTAATTAGATATTTGATTTTGTGAAAAAATGGAGGTCTCGGAAATTTAAAATTATCACTGTCATTAATCGATTTTTTTTCGCTTATAAATGAAAATTACGAAATTTATTCCACGTACTAAAACGGTTTTAAAGTTTTGATTAAAATCGTAATCAAGACTTATAATAATTCGGGCTAGTTTATAAACAAAAAATTAGGGATAAATTAAAAAGACTATGATACCGACGTCAGAATTCTAGGAGCGACTTTTACCTTGAATTGTTGTAAAAATGTATGGTTTCGGGAATATTTGAAATTTTTTGTGCTTCTGATTTCATAATATTATTTACCGCCTTGATGGCAAAGTGGTAGATCATCCGCCTAGAGAGATGGACGTCGTGGGTTTCAACCCCAGTCAAGTTCTACATCAGACTTAAAATTTGAGAGACTGCCTTTTCGTCTGGAGCTTTGCAAAAAGTGGACAGAGTATCGACTGGTTCACCTAGTGCCAGGATAATACACTAGGGGAGTGGTATGTTTGTCTGTGGCATACTGGTTAGGAACTTGTACGTTCTTTAATCTAAGAATGCTTTTGTCTTGCACACAGACAATTTTATTGCAAATAACGCTGGACGGAATTAATGACGGTCCCATTCTAGAACCAAATATGTTTGTATGTTTTTTTAAGAGGTTATTTTATTATTCACTCATAGTCTTAATTTTTTCATTTTCTTGAAAATGTTGGCACACATATATAGGTACATCTTTTTTCAATTTTTGTTCTATTTTATTTTTATTTATTAATTTTTAATTTAAATAATAATTTTTAAAATAAGCGGAGTTTCTTATGTCGTTACTCTGGCATTCAACCTTATTTATATATTTAAAAAAAAAAGCAAAAATAATAAAAATAATAATAAATTAATAAATAAACAAATAAATAAATAAATAAAAATCTACTTCTGATTTCATCAAAGTCCTAAACTTACAGCTATCCTTACTATGGAAATTAAAAGACACAACAACTTATTTAAAACAAAAGTGATCAATTATGATGTAATTTCGGAGATATTCATCACTAACGAAGCATGAATCCTTAGAGTAATTGGTTTAAAATATATGTCAAGTTATTTGTCACGATATCAATTTAAATTTTATCAGAGGAATGTAAAACATTTTTATCTATTGATATATGTGACAGCTAGGGATTTATAGTTATTTACATCATTGTAAACAAATACATTTGTATCACCAACAAATATAACAGCCACTTCACTCAAAATAGTAACAAAAATGATTCGTTATGTTCGAGAAACGTTACTGTAACAATCTTGAAATATCCCCCACCCCCTTAGGTAGACAACCTTATCATACAAGTATCGTCCAAAAATACATGTGTATATTATCTAAACCTTTTGATATAACTTGGTATGATAAACTTTTAATTTTAAACTTGCATAATTTTGTCCTTTTTTCGTTAAATTTAGAAAACATTCTATGCATGCTTTAGGGTAACAGTGCAAGCATCAGAACTGTATTATTCGGATATATTTAAATTAGCCCGAGTGAGCCGTAAGATAATATAGAATGTTTTATGTCAGCTTGAAAAAAGTGAAATAACAAATGTATGGTGCAGGAAAAGGTAATTGATAATGAAGATTTCTGACTTTTGAATAAATTTGAATACATTTTATAATCACTCTGGCGTTGATACTTGAACCTGTCTTAACAGTTACGAATACTTAACCCCAGGATATTACAAAAGTAAAAATAATTGTAACCGTTACCATAGCTTCGAGTTACCTGGCCCGTGATATAAGTGCATCTGATACTTCTTTTGCTTTGACAGAATTATTCTCTCCAGGGGCCCTGGCGGCCGAGTGGTCTAAAGTGCGTCTACAAATCGCAGTGCTTCTTGAAGCTTAGGTTTGAATTCCGCTCTAGCAGATGCTAGTGTGAAAATAGTCAGTTTGCTTTCTGGGAACGCCGGTTCCCTCCACCATTAATAACTGACCGCTTTGATTAAACCGAAAGAATTTCGACTAGAGAATAAAAAGTCATTAATCCAATAAAATAAAATATTTCATTCTTTTAACCTGTTTTACTTCAATATTCCAATATTCACATATTTCGCAGGTTTTTTTAATATGACAAAATATTGTAACAAGAAATGTTATCACAGCAACTCACAGAATGAAAAAAATTGTGTGTGTGTGTGTGTGTGTGTGTGTGTGTGTGTGTGTGTGTGTGTGTTGATTTTTTTTAAAATAAACTTTTTGGTTATCGATGTATTTTATGATATCTTTGACACTGATAACGATTAAAAAATTCACATCATTTTGCAATTTAAATATTTCAGTTGTATATTTCCCCCAGGATTAAACGCGATAATGGGACCAACCGGAAGTGGAAAAACGTCGTAAGTACCTTATTAGATAAACACATACGCGATAGCGATCAAATTGTTAAAAAGAACAATGTATGCTTCAATACCATTAGCCATTTTTTATCTTGCTTCAAGCGCCTTTTCCCATCTGTTTTGTATCATATGAAAATGTAATGTTACATAAAAGGAAAAATATATCTCATTACTCTAGTTGCAAAATCTACTTATCTATTGTAATAGTTCGATAAAGGTTGCTATAAGACATCCAGGGTAATTCATAAACTTATCTTTAAAGAAAGTTTACTAACTCTAAATATGTTTTACAGTTTGGCACCAAATGGTTATGTTGCAACTTCATGGATGCTGTATAAAGATGTAGATTTCATTTAGAAAACTGTGTTTGTTCGGTGTCTTATAAAGCTTGATGATGATTCTAACTTTAAAAAAAACTTTACTAATTCTAAATAAAGTCGTTTGATATTATGTCAATTGTTAAGATTACATAACAAGAGCATAAAAATATGAGATTTTCACATGTTTTTTATATATTCAATTGATTACGTTTCAGAATGCCTTTTTAGTATTTTTTAAAATGTGTTTTCCCTCGTTTTATTCCAAATTAACTTTAAATTAATAAATAACTAATAAATATATATAAATATAGAATATATTATATATATATAGAGAGAGAGAGAGAGAGAGAGAGAGAGAGAGAGAGAGAGAGAGAGATAGAGAGAGAGAGAGAGAGAGAGAGAGATCGTGCAGAAGAAATCGAAAGTTTTGCAACTGTTTTGCCAATTGGTCCTGGATTATCAAAATTTTTCATGTTAAACAATCTAGACACTGGGTTGTCAATATTATAAAATTGATGCTATTGTGTTGCGGGATGTCATTTTTTAAATTTTCTGCCGCTTGGCCCTGGGTATTAAATGGCTACGTAATTTATAGTGACCTATCGGTAATGTTTCAGATATTATACATTTATTATTATTATTATTATTATTATTATTATTATTATTTTTATCATCATAATTATGTTTTAATAATTTTAGTTTGTTGGACATCTTAGCTGGCAGAAAAAACAAAGAAAATTTTAGTGGTAAATTACTCATAGAGGGATTGCCCCCTCCTGACAATTTTAAATGTACTGTGGGATATGTTGCACAGGTACGTTATTAAAATAAAACATGGTACAATCTGTTTGTGATAATTTACTATATTTATTTTTTTTTTAGATTTTATTTGATTTTTATTATTATTCATTTTTACTATATTAGTACTAGTATCTATTTATGAAGGTCAGAATATCGATAACTGATTAAACAGTAAGCGATGTTAAACCTATTTGAGGCAGGTGGTTTAAATATTTATGCATTTTTTCTGTAAAATTTCTGTTGTTAATTCAAATTTGCTAATTCATTCTGAAGCAAAAAGTCGTAAGGTGAATAAATTAATCTTGTTAAATAGCTGACTCTTATTCTGATGTATAAACGTGTTGCATAATGCTTGTTGCAACAGTTTTATTATGCTAAAGTACAAATCATTTTATTAAAATTGTTAAATCTTGTATACCGTATATACCATAAAAATAACGCTTACCTTTTTCTATTTTTGAAAGAATGACGCACTAATGGGTACACTGACTGTTAGAGAAAATTTAGAATTTTCTGCAGCGCTGAGGTTACCGTCTTCTGTATACAATGCTGAGAGAAGAAAAATAGTAGAACATGTTATAAATGAACTCGGTTTACATCACTGCGCAGATGCAAAGGTAACTTAATACAAGAACGTATAAGAGAACAAAAAAATTAAAAAAGAGTAAAACAGTTTGTAGCATAACAAAATGTATTTAGTAACAAAATTACAAAATTCGAAACAAAAAAATAAATAAGCAATGGAGACTTAGATAAAATCATGGTTCTAAAACTAAATTATTACTGGTAGTATTCACCTATAACAGTAACAGTAGCACAGTTTTTAGCCCTTACAAACCCCTCTTTTCGACTTGGTGTCTTAACACTATTTTTTTTTTTTTTTTTTTTTTTTTTGTATCGAGATGCTTTTATTAACACTTGTATATTGCGTGTCTTGTCTTTTTATTAACTCGAAAATCTTCTTGCAAAGTGCTTTGAATCGCGATCCCAAATGTATCCTTTATTTTGTGTACTTTGATTAAACTTTTATCATTTTTCCCGTAATGACTCTTTCAGTGTCTCTTATGCTTACTTTAAAAAGTGTACCTCACTGTCTTTTCTCTCTATAATTGTAGTAGAACCTTGTATCACAAGATTCACTCTTCAACTTAATCACAATATAGATTTAAGGATATATTTTAGGTTGGAAATAAGTTTATACCAGGTGTTTCTGGAGGGGAAAGAAAACGAACATGTATTGGTATGGAATTGATAATATCACCGAAAATATTGTTCCTGGATGAACCTACCACTGGCTTAGATGCAAACGCGGCAAGTGCGGTAATGTTACTTCTAAAAGGGTAACTGTCATTGCTTCTATAATGTTATCAAATAAATTGACGTCTTTGTAGCGATGAAAAGGCTATATGTCATTGTTTATATAGTTAAGCAGCATCTTTTCATTTACAAATCATTTTTTAATAAAAAACAAAAGTAAATATAGTGTTGCCTGATAACAAAAAGAAAATAAAAAATAAGTTTTACATCAATAAAAGTAAAAGCTTTTTGACATAAATTCTTTCAATTCTTGAACATAATTCAATACATTTTTGAAAATTTATAAAACAGAAGTTTTAACTTTTTTGCGTTACATACTTACTTTGGCACATAATTAAAATGTTTGTCATTTATTGTTAAAATATAAATATTTATGCATATTTAATGTATTCTTTTCGTATTTTATTCACATATTTATACTGCTTAACATTTGATTTATATTTTAGGTTAGCCTTAAAAGGAACAACTATTGTGTTCACCATTTATCAACCAAGATATTCTATTTACCGTTTGTTTGATCATTTGACCTTATTATCTCGGGGAGAGACAGTTTACCACGGTCCTGCTGTCAATGCTTTAGACTTTTTTCACAACATAGGTATCTATTATTATTGTACTTTTATCTATAATAAAAACGTTTTGTAATGGCTTTTTTTCTGAGTAAAACTAAGCTTTTCAGTAACATCTTCAATACTGTTATCTAGTTACAAAAGACAAATGGCTGTATAAAATATTTTAATTTTGATCAGATCATATTACAGAATTAATCATTTTGATCTTCTTACGGTTCTATATTGTAATGTTATATGCTTACATAATGAAAATTAAAATAGAAAAAAAAGAATTTTGCAAAATTATATTACTCAGCAAAAGCCAAACCGAGATCACAAAACTATACAAGGTAACGATGAAACAAGAAAACAAGACAACGAAAAAGAAAAGACCACCAAATTTTTTCACCACATGTTATGATTTTTGAATTGATATCCTGTGGTGTGGTTTTGCATTACTTATGTTTAAAAGATGGAGTGATTTTAGAGGACACTTAACCTCATTACATATTTAACAATTTAAAGTCCATAAACTCGAATATTAAAACATGACATATTAGCCTTACTTTACCTAACACTGAGCTAACAACCTTTGCGTTTATATAAAAAGGACAATTTCAAAACTAATTCCAGCTAAAAATAATTACTTGTAAGCAACGATAATAAGTGGTATTAAGATTACATACCAAATAAGGATACGAGTAATAAATTAAAGATAACCAAGACCAGTATTTATTAAAAGCCTTCTTTGAAAGATTATGCATAAAATGACATGAGTTATTATACAAAAAACAATAAAATTAATCATTAACTCGTGCAAAACATTAAAACATAAAGTGAAATTATAATACTGAATGAAAATATTATTTGGGATTTCGTTTATTTATCTCAACAGATTTAGCTAGCGTAATTTAATGACCAAGATTTGGTTCTAGAATTTGAAACATAAAATACAATTGATGACTGAGCGTAGAAAATTAAATTTCTCCTTTAGATCAAACATCCTTGATATTGATCAGTACTGTAATTGTTTAGTCAGATATATACATCTTAACCAATTAAGGTGTTGTGAAACATGATAAATAGATGCATGCTTTATTCATTTCGTTGTTATTTATCTTAATTTAACAGGTATGTTGAAATGCTTAAAGTAGATGCAAATAACACATGATTAATTTATTTTTTGTGTTGTGGTTTTACTACATTTACAATTGTTTGTTCAGAAAAAAAATTACGATATACATCATCTATAAAAACAGACACAAATACTTACTGATGTGGTGTTTAAATGCACTTACTCGCTCAAAAATTGTCTTTTTATAACATCCGGAAAAATGCCACAGCTTCCTATGATAATCGCGTCATTTTGTGTTTCCCTTTTCGGATTTTTGACAACAAATGTGAATAATATTTAACAAACGTACATGGCTCTTACGAAACTTGAATAACTAAAAACCATTTTTTGGTTATTAGCAAGCAGATAAAACTCTTAATGCTTATCATATACAATTTCCTTGACCACCTACCAGCTGTTTTTTAAATTGGTTCATGTTCTGTTTAATCAAATTATCTTGCACGTGACGAGTGTAGCTACATGTAGCTAGACAAGAAGACTTTCACCTTTCACCTTTTCGGAGCAGACGGCTTCACTTTCCTGATGGAAGTTCACGTGTATGACTGGATTTGCTAGTTTTCGAAGTATCTACATTTTATTTCATTTTGTTTTGTTGTATTGTATTGTATTGTATTGTATTGTTGTATTGAATTGTATTGTATTGTATTGTATTGTATTGTATTGTATTGTATTTATTTTGGATTGTGATTTGGACATGGACTGATATGTTCGTGTTTTTTTATAAAACATTCTTGACCTGAATCAGCTATTGTTTTTCACTTTCGTATTTTGTAACTTGTTAATAATTTTGCCAGTGACTGGTGGGTGTAGCAAGTTATATAATTAGAAGCACCCGGATAAATTGCTTCTATGAAAGTTCTAGTGTATAACTAAATTGGCCAGGTTTTACTTTGTTTATGTTTGATTGTGATTTTGACATGGATGGTATGTTTGTGTTTCATTTATTATTATGTTAATTGACATAAATATTTAGCTTATGTCTTTATTTCTTTAACAAAATCTTTAAAACATTTTATATTTCAGGATACGACATACAAGACCATAACAACCCTGCAGACTTTTTTCTAGACGTAATAAACGGAGATATAAGTACATTCTACGCTAACAATGCAAACAAATGCGGTAAAGTCTATGTCCTATAGTAAAATTATAGAATAAAACTTTGATTCGTTTCATTATTGAAATCATCCTATTTGGAAAAAATATATTTTTACTTAAATGTTCATTTTATGCTATTTAAATAACTGTTGTGATAATAAACAAAATTTACTTTCAACTATTTGAATTTATTTGACTAACACATACTTCAAATAACCTTGAAATGTAATTTCAATTAAAATTTTACACTTTAAAGATGATTTGGATATGCAAATTAACACCTGTACCTATTATTTACTTGCTGCTCAACTTAAAAAATTAATAGTAAATTTAGATAATTGTGAAATTCTATTATTTAAAATTTCAAAATAAAAACAGCAACGTTTTTTCTAAGACCGCTAATCGCAACTTATGACACAACCTCATTTCTTGATCAATAAGACATCAAGGTGTGTTTTTGTGTTTCCGTAGTTTTCTTGCTATCATGTCAATTCACTCGTTGGAGGTTTTTTCTTCGATCTCGGTGGACACACAGTATTATAAGTTTATTACAGATGTTTGACAAATGTGTTTTTGATATTTTAATTGAAATTATTAGGTTAAATTTGCAAACATTTTTAACATATTTTTACACGTGTAACAACATTTGAATAACTTTGTATGTTTCTTTAATTTTTGCCTCAAGTCGCTGTAACAAACTGAGCTTATGGCATGGCGATGCATCCCTGTGTGCGTATGTGCCTGAACTTTAATCTTCTTTTTGAAACGACTTGACTATTTGCTGTTAAAATATTCTAGGTGGAGAAGATTAAAGTTTGTGATTTTGAGCCAAAATTGTGGTCGTTACAATACATTGAAAAAATACAGAGAAAAAATTCATTACTTATTCATTTGTTGATTTATTTTTAAAGAAAGACATCATCAACACATATATTTTAAATTTTTACACTGACATTACAAACATCGATAATTAATTACAGTGTTCCTGTATATTCAGACGCCGTGCTTTATGTTGAAGGTATAATCGATTATAAATTTATTATATTTTATTCTCCAAATGGAGTTTTTATCTGGTGAATGATGTACAAAAAATTGAAAATTGCTCTAATCGTTGATAAATTTGTCATATGAAATGCAGAGCATGGTAATTTTATATATTAAATAGGTTTTTTGTGATTTTTGTTGGTTTGTTGTTAGCTCAACATAAAATTAGCAGCTTAATATAGCAGATTCTTTAAAATAACATTACCAAAGAAAACCGAATTTGATTTGTAAGGTTTCTTGATGGAGAACATTAACATTTGTGATTTTAGTCTGATCCTTAATTAGAGATAGCTACCATTATTACAAACAGAAAAAAAAACAGAAAAATGCCCATAACTTGAGTTATGACAGTAGAAAAAAGCAGATAGAGGATATGTCCAAACTTTTACAGGAAATTCAAATCATTTCCAAGACCGGATTAATATATGGCAAAAACATGTTT
Organism: Tegillarca granosa; assembly: GCA_029721355.1. Taxonomy (NCBI): domain Eukaryota; kingdom Metazoa; phylum Mollusca; class Bivalvia; order Arcoida; family Arcidae; genus Tegillarca; species Tegillarca granosa. The sequence continues at coordinate 34,801,348 of CM056594.1, read as the reverse complement.
TATGTGTAGAAATGCATCTTGTCTGCCAGTTGAGCAACACAGGCAACACAGGCCCTTTTAAGCCTCTTCTTGATAAGATAAAAAAATTAAAGAGATGAAAAATTGAAATATTTCCTTTTTTCGTTCTGCAGCAACTTTACATATTTTACATATTTTTGCATGGTTCGCCATTGTTAGCGACATATGCGATATTTCTACAAAATGTGACTAATATATAGCATCATTATTGGTTTTCATTATGTTTATCAATTCTTTGTTTAAAAGCTAGTATTTAGAAAAAATGTGATTTAAATACTTTTCTAAAAGGCTACATACTTCTTTAATGATAAATAAAATCTGACGCAATTCTGTTTTTTTATGATTTAATTTTTTTAGTGATTATATAAAACATCTTTAAATAAGGTTGTGTAATATTTTTTTCGACAATTCAGGTGTTAAGAAATGTTGTTACAGATTTTTTTCAACAGATGTTCAATGGAAAAAAAGATTTGACACAAATCCACTATATCTGAACTATGTTAATCCTTCATTGATATTGCATCTTATCCTATTAGGTCAAAATGCACTTTTTGGGTGAGACTTGCAATTTATTTTTTAATCTCTTGTATTTTGTAGAAATGCTGTCTGATATTGCGGAAAGGCTCGAAAAACAAGGTATATTCATTTTTTTAAATGAAAATCTATGATCCCTCTTTAGTTTAATTTTCGCATTACCACATGGCTTTTTGCATTAAATTTTAAATGTTAACGGCTAATGTAATTATTGATCAGTTTTTATTTTTGGTTTTCAGTTTGATTTTATTTCTCCGTAAGGAGACACTTCTAGTGTCTTGTAAAGGATAAAATCTCAGGTGTGTCAGGATCTTATAAACAATTATGAAAGGCAACAATTTTCATATTCAAGATTTTGTTTCACTTGATCCCAAAAGGTCATGTGAGCTTATGGCATGGCGCGGCTTGTGTATGTGCGTGCGTGTGTGCGTGGTTAACACCTATTTTCAACTTCTCCTCCAAAACTGCTGGACAGATTTCAATGATACTTGGTCAGAAGCATATATTGGCCGGTGCAATTCAGATTTGTTCATGGCGTTGCCATGGCTACCAAAACTAGGTCAAGGTGACCTATGGGTTCAAAAATCTTAAAAAATCTTCTTCTCCAAAACCGATGATGGGAGAAAAAAATCTGATGTGATATTTGGCTTCTCTAGGTTCTTAAGCCTAGAGTTTGTTCATTTCGTGAAATTTGGTCGAAAAATGGGTTACGCGTTTTTGCGTTTAATTTTAAAATTTCGTAAAATGGCTTCAAATTGTTATAACTTGACTACTTGAACAGATAATGACATGGGGTTTTTAGTTTTGACTTTTTCTTAAAAAACCTTCAAAATGGGGTCAAGGTCAAAGTTCAAAGTCATGACCTAATTTGTAATTTTGCAGTTTTAGGCTATTTTCTTCAAAAATTTAAAAGATATATAATATCAAAACATTGTGAAAATGTTCAGAATGACAAAATTCAAAAAGATACAAAGTTTCGTAACTATATGATAATGCATATAGGAGTTGTTGCCCCTGAAATGTTATTTATTGCTTATAAAACTAAAATTGTGCATTAGCTTGAAAACTATTAACTTTTTGCATAGGCATATATATAAGAATATTGTAGGTATTGACATGACGATCATTTTGATATATAACTCAAGGTCATACATTCAAAGGTCAAGGTCATAGGTGCATAAAAAGCCTGAAATTGTTAATTATCTTGGAAACTATTAACAATTTTTATAGACATATATATCAGAATATTGTAGGTATTGACATGATGATCATTTTGATATATGACTCAAGGTCATACGTTCATTAAGGCCAAGGTCATAGATGCATAAAAAGACTCAAATTGTTAATTATCTTGAAAACTGTTAACTTTTTTCATAGGCATATATATTAGAATATTGTAGGTATTGACATGACGATCATTTTCATATATGACTCAAGGTCATACATTCAAAGGTCAAGGTCATAGGTGCATAAAAAGCCTGAAATTGTTAATTATCTTGGAAACTTTTAACTTTTGTTATAGACATATATATTATAATATTGTAGGTATTGATATGACGATGATTTTGATATATGACTCAAGGTCATACATTCAAAGGTCAAGGTCATAGGTGCATAAAAAGCCTGAAATTGTTAATTATCTTGGAAACTGTTAATTTTTTCATAGGCATATATATTAGAATATCGTAAAGATGGACATGACGATCATTTTGATAGATGACTCAAGGTCATACGTTCAAAGGCCAAGGTCATAGATGCATAAAAAGACTCAAATTGTTAATTATCTTGAAAACTGTTAACTTTTTTCATAGCCATATATATAAGAATATTGTAAAGATGGTCATGACGATCATTTTGATATATGACTCAAGGTCATACGTTCATGGGTCAAGGTCATAGATGCATAAAAAGACTGAAATTGTTAATTATCTTGGAAACTATTTAACCTTTTGTATAGGCATGTATATTAGAATATTGTATGTATTTTTGCCAATGATTTTAGGCAATATTCTCAGGCGAGCGTTAAGGCCCATGGGCCTCTTGTTTAAATAACTTGTAGTAACTAGTTAACAAATGAGTTATTTGTCAATTAAAACGTTGTGACAACCTTTATTTTCAGATATGGATAAAGTTGGTGCGTATAAAATATGAAATATTATACATTGTATTTACCACATCTGCACAAAAAAAAATATTACTATATATATATATATGTGACATGCTTAAAAATTGACAAATTGTATAAAAAGTTCGATGGAAAATCATTCATGAAAGTGAAAATCATTCATAGCTCGGTGATGTCCGATCGATCTTCAGCCTTCTTTAACATCTATTTTATTCATTTGTATTTCTTTCTGTAACTATTGATTATAAGCTAATATGATTAAAACTCTATTACAGATGAACTAGTTCATATTAAGTTAGTTGATGGATATAAGAAATCCCCAATATATTCAAAGTAAGTATCATTCAAAGCCTAAAAAGACGATTCTAAAAAGCATTTCTAAAAAAAACAATATTAACAAAATTAGATTTATAGGACAAAAAGAAAGACACTTACACGTTGAAATAAAATTAACTTAATCTTTACATTTATTATTAAAAAAATATGTAATAAAAAAAAATGCATGTTTATAATGTTTAGGAAACGTGATTTAAATATAATTTTTAATATTCAGCATGTCGATTCACAGGTAAATAAATAAAATATTAAGCGAAACTTTCCAAAATGTCCGATTTTCTTCAAATGTATATAAAAGCATATTTTGATTATCATTAAAATTTCAATTAATATTGTAAAATGAATAAAATATTATAATAATTTATGATCATATAAATTGCACAAATGTTAGCGTTTTTCTTACATTTTCCTATAATCTTGCGTATTGCATCAACATACGTAAAATCATCTCTGATAAAAAAAACTCAAATCTTTGAGTCCTCAAGGTCTTTTTAATAACACTTTTGTCACTCTACGCAATTCTCAATCAGCTAACAAGTCATAAAGTGAAAAATAACATTTTCTTAGGCCAATATTAAAAACGTTTTACAACCCCTTTTATGAATACGGCAAGTCTCATTAGGCGACATAGATCTTCAGAAATCTCTTGACGATTAGCAAGTACAAATAAAATGAAAAAAAAATCATTAAAAAATAAATTATGGACAGTCGTTAATAAATAAAGGTGTGATATTTCTGAATAAAACACTGTATTTTTTTATAGTTTACTTATTGATTGATTTATTTGTTTATTCTATTTTATTTTGTTTTGAACGCGTCAATATTAATTCGGACTTTTACCTTTTTTTAAAAATAATGTTTAAATGTACGTCTTTTAGTTTATAGTTAAGGAAAGTTTACTATGAAAAGTAATGATAATGTATTTTGTAAAAAAAAATAATGTATAACCTTTTGGCATTAAAAACATTGTGATAAACTGTAGCAGTGGTTTGCTTTTAATTGTTTAATTCTAATATGTTTATCATTGAGTGGTTCCAGTGTGTATTATTAATGATGAAGTTATAAAACGTTTTATTCTGAGAGGATGAAATGAAGAAAAAGGCTTTTGGAAAATATTTTTCTATATTTGCAGATTACATGATACACTGAAGAAAGTATTGTTTGATTATGAGCAGAATAGTAGAGAAGTTACAGATCTCAAACAACAAAGAAGTGGTTTTACAAATGGATTTATTCAAAGGGTTTATATTTATGAACAAATTTGTATTTATAAACTTAATCTTTAACAAACCAATTTTTTGTTATAGTGGCCTTTGCCAAAATGGTTTTGATAATAAAATTAGAATGTTACAACAAGTTTGTAAAATTGAACTTAATATTGTTGGGTAAACGTTTGATTCCAAAAGAATGGATATGAGTTACAACAGTTATTTAAAATGTGATTGCTATGGCCTTACAATATACTTAATATGAAAATAATGCAACGCAAAAAATGTTACGGAAGCTTTCACGTTTGGTGATTTTATTAAAAGTCTGGTCTAAAGAAAGATATAAACGTATAAGAAATGCAAAAAAAAATGTTGCAAAAGAATTTGAATTATAGATTGCAACAGCATCTAAATTCTTTTTTATTAAATACAAAATTTTTATCTTTTCAATTTTAGTTTGGCGTCATTGCTGCAGCAACTCTCAAGAACAATCTTCGAAACCCAATGGGTTTTATCTCGCAAGTAAAATATAGAAAATATTTCAGTATTTCAATATGTGAAGTACATTCTTTAAATACTATCGATTTCCCTGTGCATGCCAGACGTTTCAATTTTGAGAATCAAATTGAAGTATGATAAGGAAATATACATATATTACTATTGTCCTTATACAGTGAACTTGCACACAGAGAGTTATTATTATCTGTTTGTTGATGATCGTCTTATGTTTAAGAAATACAAAGCAAGGGAAATAATAATTTCTTATAAAACCACCTTTCATCCGTTTAAAATTAATATCGAGGAAGTTTTGCACCTGTTTCACAACTACGGGTAATTTTATTTTATTCTTAAGCTATTGATTAAGTGAAAATAATCTCTCTTGATATTATTTACTCAACAAAGACACTAAACTATGCAGTTAAAGTTGCTAGTGATTGAAATGTCAGTTCAAAATGTTGCATGAACTTCGTTAGTAAACTTATATCTGATTCATCACTGGGTAATCTTAATACGTGACATTACTTGATCTTTTATTATGGTTTTCGTGTTCTGCAACATAGTATAAAATGTTTCAAAATTTCTCGTAAGAATACTTAATGCCGCTGCAAATATGAATTTATCCCAATCTAAAATGTTGTAGGCTGCTGCAATGACCATATTTGCATGTGTGGTTGGAGCCATATATTGGCAAATACAGACGGATTGTAAATCAGGACTTCAAAATCGGTAAATGTTTTATTTTGTTACATCCTTTTGTTTAATTTTAGATTTTCCTTCATTAAAAGTATTTTTATTTAAGGATTTAAGGAAAGTAATTGTTTTACACGTATATCAAGTTATATAATTCTATAAAAATTATAAAGTATCGTAATGAAAACTAAATATAGTCACAAAATAATAAACACTGATTTTTACAGCCTTTTTATATACAATTTTCTTTGATAAAGAGTAGTTTTGTAACACCAAAGCAATCCAATCTAGCCAAGGTTTTCTTAAAGTAACATTCGTTAAAAGAAAATCAAGTGGATTGTATTACTTACGAAGTGAAAATTTGATGCCATCTTTTCCATCAAAAAACATACAAACCATATTATATAATATATAATAGATAAAAGATAAAAGATATCCTCTAAACATTTGTATACAACATTTTATTTTACAGAGTCGGAGTTTTCTTCCTAATTTTAATGTATTTAACTTTAATGAATTTGTCAGCGATAGACTTGTTTATAAGTGAACGTCCTATACTTGTGTAAGTATAATTTTTTATACACGATAAATTGTTCAAAGAATTCTAATTTTTCTAAATAACTAAGTAACTAATTACAGTGTCCCTTCCCGCCTAGGTTCAAATCCATCCAGGACAGATACAAGTAAGAAATCTGTAACTTCGTTTGTAACGCTTGTTACATGGGTACACTGGTTATCTCATCCATACCAGGGCATTATGTGACGAAGTCGGGATAAGGCCGTAATTCAACAAGGTTCTATTTACTCTCCATGAAATAAAACAATTATTAAATTGAGAAACATTGTTATATATTTTTTTGAAAGTATTTCCTTTATATAGAAATCTTTGAGAATTATTTTTGAATTGATTTAATTTTAGATATTAAAAATGCTTAATAAATTATATTCTACCCTATCTGTAAAATATTATTAAATAAATATAATTTGTACATGTTATTTTTTATTCTTATGTACAAGTAAGAAAGTTGAAAACTCTCCAATTGTAAATAACCACAATACTCGACATGCGTCATTAGAATATGTACTCGTCCTAAAAGTAGATTTAAAAAAAATATATTTCCTTATATATACCAATTAGGCAAATTTTCAGCCGTTCTCATTTTGAAGTTCATTTTAAAACTAAGGATTGCTCCCTTATGCAAAGCTTTCCTTTGCTGGATTTGGATGCATATAAATTTGGAAATTTGGATATATTACTGATGAGGAATGATTTTTCAAAATTTAGCAAAATTTAGCAGGTATATTGGTATTTATTTTATACCAGTTATCTTTCATTGAATTTTTTTTAAAAAAAAATATTTATTAATTTATTTATTATTATATTTATTTATTTATTTATTTTTTATTTTTTATTTATTTTTTTTTAATTTTTGTTTCTTTCAAAACAATTTTTGTCTCGTTGTTCTTGGTAATTATCAACTGCACATGGTTGTTTCAGAAACAAATTCTATCTTAATTGATGCAAAAATCTATTTGCTCAGTTATGCTATGGAATATCTCAATACATTGCACTTATCAAACTTATGTTTAAACTTGCGTTAGTTGTCAGTATATTATCATTGTGGCAAAATCATGAATTAAATTGCCTTACTTTTGTATTTTTTTATTGATAGGCACGAATCAGCATGTAGAATTCATAAAGTCTTTTCATATTTCTTCGCATTTATAATTTGCGATGTCATACCAAACAGATTAATACCAGATGTAATTTTTACTGTCATTGCATACTTTATGATAGGTATGTCATTCACAATACATCTTAGCTTATAAACACAATAGAATTTTGACAACACATGGTATAACATACAACACAACATAGCTAAAATAAAAAAACTAACCATTATATCACATGGTGAAAGTGACATTAGAATTTGTCTAAAAATAAAATAGAACCTACTTTAGTCCTCAACTAAGTTTTAAATTGCATACGGTTGAACAATACGGTTGTATGATTTCTTATCAATATGTTTAATAGGAACTTTCTCAAGAAATTGTTGTAGAAAATTACGGCCAAAATGCTTCCTTTATTAAGGAAACATCTCGCCAATGTTAAAGTTAGCGGCTATAGAGAGATAAATGTAAAAAAAACTTTAAAAAAAAACTAAAAAGAATTATTTTTGATATTTTGGTCTACCTAAGAATTGTGTTATACGCAGCATAATACCAAAACAAAAACTGAAACATTGCAACAGACGAAATACGAAACAAGACTTGAGCTAAGGGCATGACGATTAGTAACGATTGTAAAATTTGTATTTTTCAGGTTTTGACAAAGACGTGGAAAAATTCTTCTTCTTTTTATTAACTATATTTTTGTTCTCAATGGCTGGAGCCGGTGTGGCATATTTCTTCAGTTCTGCTTTTGGTCCATATGCCAATACAAACCTAGTTGTCGCTGTAGTTTTTGTGATAATGTTAGTATGTTTTCATTTTAAAATTTATAAACTGCTTTTACATCCTTATTATTTAACATCGAAAACTGTTAAATGTCCAACATTTCTAAGGTTTATCAGCTCTTTTTTATTGATTTCCAGGATTGATACTGAGCATTATTCAATTATCATAGTGTAAATATTTAAATTATTAGAAGTTATTTGTTAAACAAGAATTTACAAAAAAAATAAAAATAAAAAAAAAATAAAAAAAACTGGCAACGATTTTGAGCAAAGCAGAAACTCATATTTAAAAAATATTAAATTAGGAAAAATGAAGGAGAAAAACTGAAACATATTTTAAACAACGTTGTTTAATATTTTATTTTTAAAACACGTAAATATTACATTTTACTATATTGAACTTTTCTAGGTGTTCGGTGGATTTTTTGTAAACACAGATTCTGTTCCAGACTGGTTGGAATGGATAAAATGGATCAGTATTTTTAGATATGGTTTAAAGGTGAGAGCATTAAATCATGCTCAATTGCTTAGTATTTGAAAAATAAACATTTCAGACTATTCATTCCAGTTGTTAGATAGAGTGCTCATTTTATTCTTCTTTTTTCACTTTGTCAAGGCGACAACCAATTTTGGTATAGATAAAGAATGCCACAATCCTTGCTCTTGCAAGTAACAGCTTCTCGTCAACGACAAACAAGCCTTATGCCTAGACAAAAAAGTCAATGAGATCTATGGGCTGTTCATTAAGACCTCGTCATTAAGTTCGAAGCATTGTTTAGGAATTTTTATTTTTATTTGAGTGGACAACAAAAAATCTTGTTTTATCCAGTCTTATTGTTGTTAAAAACTACCAATATTTCGCTTGTGTTTTTATTTGCTATTTGGTAGATATTCCATTATCAAAATAAAAAAGTGTTGATTTTTACTCCAATTGGAAAATGATAGCTACTTTAGTCCTAATCTCTGAAGTTTTCAGTAAGTTATTTCCTTTTTAGAATCTAAAAAAATAACACCATTGCATGTGTATGTTTATATATTTTTTTTCTGTATAACAAGAGCCTTATCGGGCATATGGACTATATATGAAAAGATTTTACATATCTGAAAAAGCACATTATTAAACAATAAATAAATATTGAGATGGTGTTGAAAAATGAAATATTAAGTTAACTACTATGTAAACAAATCCATGTTGCTTTTTCTTAATCCTGTATAAAAACATTATTTATCTTTCAGGCACTGGTAATAAATGAACTGAAGAATTTGAAATTTAACAATTCATCTGGAGTACAATGGTAGTATAAGTTTTTCTGTGTTATAACGTTGAAATGTTACTTCTCCATTTCATATATTCAGAACTTCTCCTCTTCAATTTTTTCTTACACAATTTGAACATAAATTAAAAATGCTCAAATTATCAAAAAAAAAATTATTTTAAATTATTTTTTTTTATTTATTTATTTGTTTATTTATTTATTTTATTTTATTTATTTGTTTTATTTGATTATTCATTTATTTATTTTGTGGAATTTTATCCTACGTATGACTAAAGGGACAATACTTTGCCCATATAACATTTTAGACAAATTTAACTTATAACAGACAAAAACATAAAATAATTCACTGTTGCGTAGTAAAAAAAACGGTATATTTTTTTAAGTAACTTGTTAAATAATGTCCTTTTTTTCATTTTAATTATGTATCGTTCATAAATACGTCTATGAAACTTGCATACTTGATTATTAACAGTTAGCTTTTTATTTTTAGTGGTCCAAGTGGGAATGATTATTTAAAAAGTCAAGATATTGCATATGTGACAGTATGGGATAAATGGCAAAATATCGTAGCTTTAGGAGTGATGTCACTGTTATTTTTCTTATTGACGTTTATTGTGTTGTTGAGGGTGAAAAAGATAAAATAGATATAATTCGGTAATCCGCATTCTTATGCTTGTCAAAAATATTTATTTTATTACCAGTTATTAACTTAATGTTGAGTGTCGAGTTAATATTGTGAACGAATATGGAAATCACTTATGGAATTACATAAAATATTACATTTCACCCAAAAGATACAGAGATAGTTTTTCAACATTGATAAAACAACACGCCTATATCGACCATTAAAGGTGAAACACAATAATTGACTTATAAATTAATATTGTGTAGATTACCTGAAATTCGCAACTATCGCGTTCGGCGTACTTGAAAAATAATAATTGATATGAAATTTCTAGAGAGGGAAGGTTCATTATGGATTATTAAAAAGAAACAAAGTTTTGATAAAATACATGGTTATTACTACAATGTACACGGATTTTTATGTTCGAATTTGACGAGATTGAATAGCTTTGTGTTATTGCTTACATCGAAATAAACAGTATTAGGTCAAAAATCGACACACAGACATCTGGTTTTCAATTGAAATATTAAGGTAAAAGCTGCATTAAGTTTTGTCGGGTTTTATTTTTCTAAGAATATATTCTTTTAAAATAGGATAACCTTAAATCACGATCCGTGAGATTCATTTCACTCCTATAAGCTGTTAATAAACGGAATCCTTTAACGGGTTGGTACCTTGTTAAACGATGATTGTAACTAGCTTGGATCGTGTGCACTGATGTAGGGAGACTCGATTGAATAAAGGGGAAACCTGACAAATTGCAATTAATTGTCCGTTATTAACATTCATATGTATTCATAATGGTGTAATTTATCTCTTACAAAGTCACAAATGACAAATTAAATGAATTCCTGGGTTTAATTTATCGTATTTCACCATTTTTAAGTTTTGTTTTCACGACCCGTTTTTTAATGACGTAACCATGTTCTTATTTTAGATCCCAAAAATCTTCACATCGCTTTTTAATAAATACTTTGTCTATATTTATTCGAACTTTTATCATTGAACCAAATGTAATATTGTTCATTAGGAACATAATTAAGTAAATTAGCACCATTTTAATTTTTTCCTACGAAACCTTAATGTAGCTTTAAAACATATATCTTTGTACAAGTATATTATGAGTACATTGCAATAAAAACCATAAAGCTGAACAACACTTGTATTCGCAAAGACATAATATTCTAAAAACGTCACAGCTTTTCAAGACATGCCCAAATATAGACTGCTTAAATTAGGTTCTGTTTACTTACTGTGTTGACTATGCATTAAGCATTCAGATGTCTTACATTATTAAAATTTGTAGTTATTGAATATCAATTGAAGAGACCCAATGAAATGGGTTCATTTTCCTCAAGGTATTAGCAAGACACCAAATCCCACATCCCTTTGTTTGAATGTAAAAAGAAACAAAGCGTCATACATCAAAAGTACGTATTTTGCTGAAAGTATATTAAGCTCAGAAAAAAATTATTGAACAAACGATAATAGTTAAGGGAAATGCGGTCAAGCAGACAATATAATATTGATTAAAACAATCTATAACAAGCTGAGTCGAAAAAAAGCCTTAAAAGTGCTATATAAATGTATTTCAGAATAAAGATGTCACCGTAAACCTTTCAATGTGTTTACTATCTATTAGTAACTGAACTAAGAACTGAATATCAAACAAATTAACTAAAAGTACACTCTTTAAGCGATTCGAAAATCTGATCAATATGCGGAATACGTCATTCCAAACATCCATTGAAAAGAATATTGATTCTAGTTGTTATATTTGTATGTCCAAAGGCATTAAATTGGGAAATTTTTTTGTGATGACATCAAAGGAAATCGTTTTTGTAAGTTATACATTTTATTCATATAGGTATATCTTTGAAAGCGTTGGGTACTTTATGTATTAATTTTGACACTTATAACCTTACATGTAGTACACTGATATACCAATGATTTTCGAAAATGGTATGACAAGTTTTCTGGTACAGAGCATTTTTATATATCTTTTTTCAAAGGAATACAGACTCGACTATTAAGACTATCATGTAACAAATCTTTTTACATTTCATTGTAAATATAGTTATATTGACATTTTTCTTATCAAACAGTGTATACTAGAGATTGGCTCTAACAATAGTATCATCCGCTCTTAGCATGCGCGTGTGAGAAGAACCTGTTTGTAAACTAAAACATAATTAAAATTCTCGACAGCCTCACCATATTCAATATTTTTAAGATACTAGTAATCTGAAGTTGCTCTTATCTCAAGATCTCTGATATATTTTATACAATGCATAAAGTATTAATAAAAAAAAGACACAAAGGAATTAATTTATAAAAATTTAATAAGTTAAATTCAAAGTATAAAACATTAACAATGTTTTCGATATAGGAAGTCGGATACGAATATCAAGACCATCATGTAACACATCTTTTAATATGACATTGTACAAATAGTTATATTCACAACTTGAATCGTATCATAAGGTTATTCAAAAACATCAATAATAAACACAACTATACCAGACCATGTCCAAAATTAGTTTTGACACTTTGTTTTCGTTTTTGGCACAAAGTCTATATCATTCAAATAACAATCCATATTGATTGTAGAAAGCATTTTTTGCCAATCTTGTTATAAAACTTGTAATCACGTATACGGCAGCCATGTATAAGATGAAATTTGTTACTACAAGAATACATATTTCATTCATAATTTAAAATATGTCACAAAACTAAGAATAAAAACATGAAAATGTAAAATGCCAAATAAGAACTTTAAATTGCTGATGTAATGAAATTAACATTTCAAAACTTTTCAATACTTGGATTCTGGAATAAAACTTTTCTGATTCTCACCTCAATATTTCTCATTTATAAAAGTGTTTTATCTTCCTTTATCATGTTTAATCCAATTAAAATAATTTGCTAAAATAATGCATGCATATATATATATATATATATATATATATATATATATGTATATATGCTTTTGGAGTAAAATGGGTTTCAACAGATTAATCTACACCAACAGTTACTGTTAGACAAACTGCTAAATATACTTAATTTGTAGGTCTAAAAATCTCAAACATCAATGCAATAAATTTACAATAAATAAGAAATTACATAATTTGACGAATACTTTAATTTTTTAAACGTTTTTTTTTAATGTTTACATTTTTCCGTTAATCTTTTTGCAGGAAAAAGAACATGTTGCAATTTGTTATTAATTTCCGAAATGTGCACATCTGGCACATCAAAATTCAACTGGTATTTGTGTTATATATTTATTAAGCTAATTGGTATGTGCAAAAGTGGAAGTTATATGGTTTAAAGGATCAGCGTAATTTAATTAAAAAGTATATAACAATTAATGTTTTTCAGAGCGAAAATACAGACTATTAATCTCCAAATTTTGTCAATATTTGTCGTTTTCTGGCGCCAATTTGAAACACTGATGCCTTTTCTGTGTTCTCAAGGTCTTACACAGTATTGTAGTAAATTTTCGTCATTCCTTAACGTTGCTATAATATTTTCTAATAATATTACTTGTACATTTATTCAGAAATGTAACAAACCCCCAAGGCACTCAAGTTAAGAAATTGTCTTGATACAAAATGGCCCTGTCCTTTCTTTCAAATGTTATGCAACTACCAAAAAACTGTCACAATACACATGTCAGTTTATAAAGTAAATATCGAAAATAGAATGCTTTAAACCTTTCAGTTATGTTCTGTCTACCACTCTTTCTAATCAAAGAGAAGAAAATGAAAAAAATTAATTTAATACTTCTTGACAAGACTAGTAAACTTTTTTTTACAAAAATTGTCAATTTATTTGAAAAAATATATCACAATAGCCATCGTAGCAAACAAATTTACCGTTGAACTAGAAATAACAATTTTCTTGCTTTAGCAATTCCTTCTATATAAGATCTTCAATTAAAATTATCACAACACTTGTACAAAACTTCAAAACATGTTGAAAGGAACCTATAATTACAGGCATTTTATTAGGTAATGATGATGGAGGATCAGAGGTCATGTTATGTGGTTTATTAGGATATATTCCCCTTGTTTATTCATTGTGCAAAAACGAACACTGAATACAGATGAATAAAACAGTCGTTATATAATTCTAAGCTCGTTAATAAACTTAAGAGGGATAAAGTCAATTTTTTAACTTTATTACATTTCACTATAATCAGTGTATTTTGTCAACGTAGTTCACAAATCTTCATAGCAGTTGATCGCTATGTAAATGATATGGACTTTCGTTTTTTAGTGGCTAAAGAATTTAGTGGCTATAGAGGCAAAACTGCTATGTGTCGCATTTTTTAGGAATTAGGGTTTGATTACGTGATTGAGTTTTTTCATCCATAAATGACATTGTTTATTCTAAGAGAAATTAAGAAAAAAATATTACAGCTGCTGCTACATTTAGTCCATTCCTTTGTAGATTTTTCTTTGAAAACTAAAGATAATTATACATTGTCAATATCCGAAAAAGTGCCAACATTAAATATTACCTTTAAACTATCACCATCGAATATTTATGCTTTCTTTTGGCATTATAGTGACGTCAGGTATGTGTTAGGTATTATATGAAGTTTCTGTATATTATGCGGTTTAAAAGTAAACTAAATATAAAGTTACATATAAATTTCACTGATTTTGAGTAAAGCCAATTTCACAAACATGTAGCGAGATTTAGTTATGATTCTAATTTGATGCATCCTTTTGTATGTCTTTTACTAAGTTTAAGGAAAGAAAAATTACTATTTTCAAAATTCAAGGTCAGGCGTTATTGTTATTTATTTTAACATTCTTTCAACCGTAATTGATTAAGCCGTTGTTTACCAATATATCAATATTTTCATTATCCTAAATCCAAAAGGATTTGCACGTGGTGTTGTTTATAATTTTGCATATTTTATAATCTAATTTAACTAGAAACATCTCCTATATTATTATTGTAGCTTTTGGTGGCCTTTCTCTGTTATCAACTCCAGTTTCATTGCTAGTTTCAACTTCTAACAAATCTTCTAAACCAGGGATAATTTTTATCATATCTTCAGTTTTTGAGTTTCGTTGTAGATAAAGAGACACTAACGTCACTGCAGTTAACATACTAAACAGAAATGAAAGTCCTGCGAAGTAAAACGACCAGCCATAACTGTAACTAAACGTGGAGTCTTTATCGTCACTTTTCTTACTTAATCGATGTCCGACTTCGTCGTTTATAGCTGATATATAAAGAATTATTCCAACAGCAACTGATAAACCTTAAAAACAAAAACAACAATGTTAAACTTGGGAGTGTTTAAGCCCAGTACTATTAATTTGGAGCTTATAGAACACTGAGCCATTGCAATTGAAGTCCTTTTAACCTCAGATTCAAGTGCTTGTTCTGGATTTGACGATTCTTTTATCAGTTATCAGTTCAGTGTTTGAAATCTCTCGTTATTACTTTATCATGTTTTATTGAACCTATACTTAAATTATCATTAAAACACTTTTATTGGTTTTGTTTGTCCTAATTAGACTTCTGTTCTAGCAGATGAAACGGGTGTTCCATTAAAGCAACCTATTATTCTAACTATAACTGACCAATATTAACATATTAGATCTGTCTAAATAGAAGTCGAATTTAGCAGTTTTAGTCACACTAATAAGAAACCAGAGCTTTAAAACATTCAGAGAGGACGTAAACTATGAATAGGATGACACTGATGTCCCCGTTTTATTACAGGGGTGATTCAAAATGTTTGGAATCAATTTTAATGCAAGAAAATTTCAAACCCGATTTAACTAACAAAAGTTGGTAAAACAAAATGCCTATCTGTTCTGACACTGTTTAATAATGTACTGCCTAAGTTGGAATAAAATCACTGTGTCAAGTTTCATAACAATATTTCCAACAAAATAACTGTATGTGTAATTACCTGATAAGATATAAATCACAGCCGCAATCAATGTTTTACAATCTTGACGAATGTTTCCAAGTACACTTAAAATTGATCCTACTATCAACAACAATAAAGCAATTACCGGAAATAATACAGCTACTCTATTGGCTCCTGAAGATATGATAAAAAATTTACAAGATTTATAAACACTTAGAATAGCGATATTTCAAACTAAAGTAAGACATGTAGTCGAGACTTGCAAGTGCGCAACTCACTACTCATTGCAACAAAAGTTACTAAACGCCTTATTGCAAGCGCTGTTCTGACATACTTTTTTCTTCTTTACCTTTGCAGTTCCTACATAACAAAGACCAAATACAACAATACTGCAAGTATATGGTCACCACCGCTTAATATTCAAACAAATGTAACTTTAAATTTCTGACTCTGATTGAAGCTTACTGACAGTTCTATATGTTTATACAATTTATTCCACAGCAAGCGACTTACATGTCTTAGCCTTGCAACTAATGCAATAGTGTAGGCGAAAAATTAATTTTATTAAACAACCCGTAAAATAAAGTGTATAAAAAACATTAACGGCTACAGAAAAAGTAGTGGTGACAACTCACGAAAGCATTTGAAATGTAAAACATTAATGCAAACTATGTTTGAATATTGACTCGCTAATTTTGAAAAGATGAATGAATAATAATGAGATCAGTTAAGGGTCTTATTTATTAAAATGCTTAAGACATTAAAAAAATACCATAAATTATGAAAACAATTAAAACGAATATACTTTTATATTAGTAATGGTATCATTGTCCGTCTATAATTTCAAACACTGAAAACTACATTTATAATACCATCCTTATCTTAAGCAGAAGAAGATTAGAAAAAAAGTTTTAATATGGATTTATGGAGATGTTTAAACGCACCTTACAAGAAACTGCTTGGTTTTGTTATCAATAGTAAAAATTTTTTTCAAACATTTAACTTGCCCAACAGCAGATAGAGATACAGGCAGTATTATTCTTACTTATTATAGCCATTGATGTTTCTTGCTCTTCAACCCTCTCTGCATCCGGCTCAAAATACTTCACAGGTAAACAATTTACTTCTGTAAAGAATAGAAAGAATCAATAAAAAATAACGTTTTAATGTTTTTGAAAAACTGAATAAGTAGGTTGAGTAAGGTCGATCAATCGTAATACACGTGGAACATATATTTGTTATGCGATATTCTATTGAAGACAAAAGGTGTAATGTGTGCGCATTTAAGTTATTTCGTTTTCTTGATGTTATAGCAATAAAATCGTCATTAAAGACAGTTCTGTGGTTTAATGCATACTTAACAAAATACACTATACGGTAAAGCTTTACAAAATAAGACTGAAACGATTTGGTAAAACATAATAAATATTTAATATTAAGTGTTGTATCTAATATTCTTATAACTTCTAAATTAAAACTCAATAATCGTCACTCGTGCAAAAGTTGCGTTTTTAAGGGTCTTTGAAATTACGAACTACCATATATATTTATTACTTACTTATTAGTTTATAGTCATTTCGTGTAAAGATTTATTTTTTGCATTACATATATAAAAATCAGGAAAGAGTTTCTGACATTATAGTAAGTAATATGGTTAATGTTGTGACAGATGTTGATTGTCTTAATTATCTTTTATACACAATGTATTTTATATCAAAGAACTACAGTAAAACCTGTTTTAAGAGGCCACTAATGGGACAGGACAAAAGTGACCGCTTAAGACAGGGGACCTTTAAATCCATGTTGTTTTCCAGAAGATATCTTTGAAGGAAAAACGACCGAATTTAATCATTTATCTATATCAAATAAAGTTTCATTTCATATCTCATATATATATATATATATATATATATATATATATATATATATATATATATATATATATATATATATATATGAAATATGAAATGAAATGTTTGTCAATAAAATACACAATAAAGATCTCATGCAAAATAATCTGTGATTGTTTTCTGTTTTATGGATTTTAATAACATTTTGGAGAGAGAGAGAGAGAGAGAGAGAGAGAGAGAGAGAGAGGAGAGAGGAGAGAGATCAGGTGAAAATTAAGTGATAAATCAGTGATTTAATTAATGAACCGGTTCTTTTGATACGTTTTGCTGAAGCATCTTTAAAACACTGCCTAAATCATTAGTTTTTTTATTACCGCTTACACGCCTTCAACGTTTTTTGTCTTGACTTTTATTACTTTCGAAATCCTCAATAAATCCGAATCATCTCTGTACAATAATCAAAATTAACATTCGTCCGACATTAAATTCGTCGGCTTATTTGCGGGATGAAAATCCGGATTCGCTTTTTTGATAACATCTTGTTTTTCTTTAAGTGTTTAAATGTTAAATGGTCATTAATAAGACAAAGAAAAAGTGAATACTTCTCAAATAATTTTATTGTTTTTACTTTTAAATCGACTCGACAAGTGCGATACGACTGAGCAATCAGCTTAACATAGTATCATAAAAAACATTACCAAGTCATGTGTACAATAATCACGTGATACCATCAAAGCAAAATGGCCGTCTAATCCAGGTTCTTACTTGCTGCCGGTCACCGCAATTAGTGGCCGCTGACCCCGTTTCGTAGGTGACCGTTTATTTCAGGTGAAATATATAGCAAAATTCATTGGGCGGGATTCAACCTGGCCGCTATCGGCAGGTGACCGTTAATTCCAGGTGACCGCTAAGGCAGTTTTTACTGTACTTAATTTTTTATTCTTTGTGATGTCCATTAACTTCAAAGGGCTAAATATTTAGCTCCGCAACATTGCCAATAATATAATTGGCTTATATATTCTTAGGGGCATAATACTGATTAAGATTTATATATTTGGGCTGAAAATTCGCAACTTATTTTAACCTTCAAGCATGTAAATACATTATATGGTTGTTTTGTCTTTTTATTGACGCAATGAATACATACCAAACCATAATTATACACAACATATTGAATCGTGTGTCGGATTGTTACGTTAAGTTCAGCTTACAGATAAAACCACATAATTCCTAACTAATTTTCTTGTCCAAAATAATGGCCAAATTGAAATTTAAAAAAATTACAGACAGACGTAAAGGATACTTAACGCTTTTTGTTGTTCGACAACTGTAACCTTTGCACGGTAAGTATATATAGTATTTTACAAAATATAAACCTTTTATTGATTTCGGCTCTCTTATCTACCTATTTCGTTTAAAAGACGTACTAAATACATTAGACATTTGACAACAAAATTATTCATAATGAATGTCTAGTAGTAAAATGTAATACAATAGGACTTTTGGCTATTTGGTATTTCGATTTTGATTTTGATTTTGCATTAACGAACGAAGACAACTATACTTCCAACAGCTCTTTTGATGTGGTTATTTTTCTGTATACCGCTCTATGTAAATTTTATTCATTTAGTCAAACCGCTAAAGTAAATTTTAGGTAATGTATACAGATAATTGCCATACCACGCATTTCTACCTAGTTTTTTTATATATTTTTATAAATGTATCGAGTACACATGGAACGACATCTGCTTTTGCAGAATCGATATGTTATGTGTTTCTAAACAGACCCCAGACCTATAGGAATGTGATATTATATTTGGTACTTGATATTGGATTACTGAATTGGCATTTCAACAATTTCTCTTTGTTTGTGGCGTGATCTTTGTTGCTCTGTAAATAATGTTTTTTCTGTGTGTTGAATTCTTATAAATATTGCAAAAAAAAAAATTTCCTTAATTGTTTTGACGTATTTCATCTTGAACAAAGGGAAATGGAAATAGAGTGTAATTAAATTTGTTATACTAAAAGGAATGAATCTAAACACTGTTGTATTTTAAAAGCAAATGATGTAATTCTTGATAGTTTTTAACCGTAATGAGTTTCGATTTGCACAAACACGTGCACATTCTTAATTCGATTTACTAATTGATAAAATTTAATTTACATTTCATCTCTATGACATTAAATTAGATTTTTTACAACAACTGTGCCGACAGTGTTTACTACTTTGCAGTGTCAAAGCTTTTACTTCCTTTCAGAAAAAAATATTAAAGAAATATTTTTAGTTTTTGTAATAATTCTTAGCTATTTAATATGTCTTGTTCTAAATCCAATTAGATATTTTTGTTAAATATTTGCTACCCCTGAGCAGGTACCTGTGCTTGTGGAGTAAAACTCATCGAGGGTATTCATAATTCAGTAGGAAGGACTTTGTGTTTTCAAAAAATGTACTTTGTGACAAAATTTAAAGCCGTCTTAACTTTTGTAATGTATTCAAAAATAAGGTTTGTTCCCTCGTGCAAAATATTCTTTAGCTGGATTTTGATTAAAAAAATTTGGAACTTTGGATTAATTAATTTTCAAATGTTGGATAATCTCTATTCTCTAAGGGCTCTAGTATCACTGACGGGTAATCAATTTCCGAAATGTGCAAAAAAGGCACGGCAATTTTTATCAAATATTTAAACGATTAATTTTTTAAAATATTTGAATAATTAAATTATCGACAGGATATCCTTGTGTATCAAAATCCTACAGTTCTGAAACCTATAATTTCTTAGACAAGACTGTTTTAGCTGAATATACGAAATGTATTGTACAAATGAACGAGATTAGGTGCGCAATGGGTTAATGTGCTGCTTATTGTTTGTATGGCATTTAAAAGTGTGCGTCTGAATACCTTTAATGGATAATATACAATTGATGTCTGAAAATTTTGCGTTTTCCATGTAACTATCTATGACAGCGAAGATGTATTGATCAATTAAACTATATAAAACATTTTCTTCACTGACTAGTTGAACACGTCCTCTTGTTTTAAAACTCCTTTTGTTCAAACAGTATTAGGTAATTAACTTAAAGCTTATTGTTTTAAAGCGGAATGAGCGGAATGAACATTGTCTGTTTCACAACAAATAGCTCGAATAATATCTTTCTTGTGTACAAGTAGATAACATTACTTCTCACACCTCAGGGAAAACTTTACAAAAGAAAACGAGGAGCAGAAATGGCTAAAAACTTGCATTTTAGTTTTAATAAATAGCAATATATTTCATTAAATTCTATAAAATATGCAAAATGTTTCATTTTTACTATTAAAATAATTAGTTATTACAAGAAGAAATTTACTGAAGTTACTAGAAAATAACATTTATTTCCGATGCCTAAAGGGCCTTTCCCTCACTTTTCAAATTCTTTACCGCAAAACTAATCTGAAACAGGTCGTAAGCATCATAGTTTCTTTTTTACTAAACGTTATTGTTCATTCAAGCGATTTTTTTTCGATGCTTTCTTAAATCAAGAAATTCTGATTTGCTATTTCGCATGCTACTAGCAAAGTCTCCACAAAATTTATTTTCATTATTTTACAATTCGGAACAATGCTCCGGCCAAAATTGGAATTAAAGAACATCTTGCAGAAAAATACAAGGTTAAGTTTTCATGTCGGTAAAGTCGACAAAAGTAAAGTGACTGATGTTTGTTTTGTATGATAAACACTGGTGGGTTTGTGTTTTGCTGGGTATCTGATATGTCAATGTTTTTGTCATCTTCTCCAGACAAAACTACTACTGCGGTAGCTGAGTTGATAGAGTGCTCGCTCGGTAAGTGGGAGATCGTAGGTTCTCGAACCCCGACCGTGTCTGACCAAAGACTTGAAAGTTGGTAGTGACTGTTCTTTCGCTAAGCTCACGGCATTACGAAGTGAAAATCACGATTCTTTTAGATGAAAATTAAAATAAAGGAGGTTCCTTGTCACGGTAGGCGTGGCACGGTGAAGAACCCCGCTGTATAATGCCACCAGCGCAAGGCGCAAACAAAATTTCTGCACTTCCGTTTAAAGCTGGCGACACCTCGATGTAAGTAAAATATTCTTGACTGGGACGTGAAACACTATAACTCAGCTCAATTCAGACAAAATTCGCTATTACGTTTTTTTAATCTTGATTTTCATATTATCGAAGGGGTAGAAACCCTTTGTTTTCTATGCAGAACCTTGATTATGTTGTAATTGTTCAGCGTCACCGTGCACTCAGCAATAACATTTCAAGAATAAAAAAGAAATTAATTGTCTAATTTCGCACTTTATCCTTTTATCACAAATAATACCTGATTTTAATTTAAAAAAAAACTAAGAAAGCAAGGTTATCAAAACATCTCAACAGCATCATAATAAGGCTAAATTCTAGTCAAGTTACAAAGTATTAATAAAACTTTCAGACTGAAAAAAGGAATGGGCAAATTAATTTGATCTAGGACTTATAAGCTTTCCTCTAAAATAAAGATTATTTCTTATGTCTCGTAAAATTTTAAGTCTGGGTTTCATGTACTAGCTATTTAAAATTTTTCACTACGGTGAATAGCAAACAAAAATATGATTATGAATTTTTTTTCAATTTTAGATCTCCTCATGTACACACTGTACAAGAAACGATTTTACGGCTGATTTGGTTCTGAGTTAATCCAACTGCTACTTAATTTTATTGGTTGTTTAACTGTGATATATCTTTACGGATTTCGAGTTTTTAATTTGTTTATTTACTTCTGTATATAACTTCCAATCATAACAATCTAGATGAACAACTTCAGTCTAACAAACTATGATATGTTTTGTTTATTTTCACCTGTATTTTAACACTTACTTTATGAGTTCCCTTAAGTATTTTAGAACCTTCTTTCTAAATAAATTGAATTCTATTTATTAAATGTTTTTAAAAATATTATTAAAAACTGGTAAAGAAGAAAAAGGTTTCTAATTATTTGCAGGTTGTTCTTTTGAAAACTTTTTGATTACTTCGTAGTTTTAATTTCCGTTAAATTACAAAATCTGATGTTGAAACTCGAGCCATATGATTGCATACATTTATTTTTGGCAGAAACAATGAAAGCGTTTTCTATTCTTGAAACGATTGGATGCATTATTATTACAACACATGTTATGCATATTGTAATTTAATTGATGATATTAATTGCATTTACAATATTGCAGACACAGACACTATCACATGGCTTTAAAAACAAAAGCCAAAACAAAAGAAAAATACATTTGATGAATATTGTTATATTCTCCCATTGTTTTTTGTAATGATGTGAAAAATTATTATACTTTTAATCGTTATTCGACCTAATATACATTATTTTCTGTGATTTAACGAAATGTTTATTTGAACAATAAAAAACGTGGGTAACATTTTTAACTTTCCAATAAATTAGTATCACTTTTGCTCTTACCATTATACTTTTTTGTACTTGCTACAGGAGGTTCAAAAGCCAAGTGGTCTAAAGAACCAGCCAGCCAACGGACCACACACCCCCCTCATACTGCCTTATTCAAATTACTGCTCCTAAAACGTTCTTTGAGAAAGCCAGCCTTTTGGGTAGCTGAATATCGATGTGTTATCCGGTTTTCGACCAGTTAAGAATTGATAGTCTCGATATTAGATGATATAACATGTAAGACAATTCCTCAACTATGCTTTTGTCATTTTATTGCTATTTACTAGTTACATAATTATTTATGACTTCTTAAAATGAAATAAGTTGAAAATATTCACAGATTGTTCTTTGTTTTATTGTGTTAGCATTTGAATACATTGTGTCAATCCTTATGTGTATAAAACCGTTCGTTTGAAAATATTTACAATTGCTATTATCTTGCTTTCTATGACTCTATTACTCTTCTTTTCGATCATATGCTATGAACACTAATGACCTTTCTGAACTTTCTGACGTCATGACGTTGGGATATGCTTTTTTGAAATAAAGTGAAAGAGTAGGAACGTAATCACTTTATGGTTGTGAAATTTTGTTGCATATAGTTAACATTTCTTCTTGAGTCTTATTGTACGTCATGCACATCACAAACAATAAAAAAAATTATTATGAAAAAATTCAATACACAAAATTTAGAAGAGACATAAATAGAAGAAAGTCAAAGCCTCCATAAGCCCTGATGTGTAAATCTTTTGTGAAATTTAATATTACTCCAAGTTTCCTAATTGTATTTATTTATTAGATGAATATACAGAGTCCTTGTCGTATTGTCTAGTAATGTTTAAAAAAAGAAAGGAAAAGACTCTCTTGTTGTCAAATTGATACATGGCGTAACGCCTGATGACTTTATTTGCTCATACTACATCTGAAAAACTAGACACTTGGACGA
This sequence comes from Tegillarca granosa, assembly GCA_029721355.1. Classification (NCBI taxonomy): domain Eukaryota; kingdom Metazoa; phylum Mollusca; class Bivalvia; order Arcoida; family Arcidae; genus Tegillarca; species Tegillarca granosa. Next base: position 34,777,447 of record CM056594.1, on the reverse strand, counting down.
TGTCGTTGTCATTTGAAACATAAAAATCAATATGAATATTGGTTAAATTGCATGTTTTTATGTTCTGACTGGAAAATGCATCATTGTAAATTATTAATCTCGTATGATTAGCATATTTATACTCTACAAATATTAGTTTAATCTAAGTGTCCGTTCAAAAAAAGGAAGGTTTAAAATCATTTATCCAGACAGCTGCTCGTATACATATATATACGACGAGTTAGCAAAGACCTATTAATAAACCATACACATGCTACCACATAGTGTACGTTCGTCTTATGCCATAGTTTACTTGTTATGCATCATATTTCGTAGATTCGAATATACTTTTGGCCTTTTTCGGTAAAATTCACAAATTTGTTCTTAATTATTCTTTTTGGAAATACGGTAGAGACAGATCCTTGAGGAAAAACTATAACTTTGAAATTAAATAACATTAATTAAAATAAGTACAACAAAATGACTGTTTTTGAAACATCCCTTTCCTTTCAATGGTAAAGATATATTTATTGTGACACTATTTACATTATTTTTGCCATCTCTATTTCTATTTTAGTGATATATAAAAGGAAAACGCAATAGGATATTTTAGTTAATTAATCTCAATGTCGAAAGAAATCAAACTGTACACTATATTGGTAGCTTGCAAACCATTAAAAGACAATAAAAAACGTTCTTTACCCGAGTTCAAATTAAGTCGTTCTCATTGCTGTGATTACGCATTGGTTCTGAGGAAAAACCAAATTAACCGCTCGATTCAAGTAGATGCAATTTAAATAAAGTAGAGTAAGGTAAAAGAGTTTTATCTATAACAATTCTTTAACGTTTATCAAATGTCCTATTCTCAATTCTACGACGAATCGCACATACAATAATGTATGCCACAGGGTCGATCAGTGATCTTTAAGCTCGCTGTTGGGACTACTTGACCAAATAATATTAACAAAAAGGAAATAAAAAAATCCAGGTTTATGTTTTTAACCTAGCGTTTTTATAAAAACTCCTGGCATCAAATTTTAAATGAAGTACGTATATGAAATATACACGCATGCTAAAGCGGATGTTCACATTATATTTATGATGATTTCATCCTTTTAAAGAATATTACTCAATTTAACAAAATCATCCTGATTTATTTCCACTGCAAGTCTGATTCGACATTTTTGATTCCAATGAGATATATGATGCACAAACAAATGTAAGTTAACAGTTATTGACAACTGTAGACGCCAGAATGTAACGTAAATGTAATTTGTCTTCTGAATTGCACTTTCTGCTTTATAACAATTTTAACGTTCTCATGATAACGATAACGATTAGTTAAGATATGGTCAAAAAGCCTGAACTTACAATATTTACAGAGCACAAACTTTATCTTTAGAAGTTGACAAAATATTTCATGAATTTAGTTTTAGCTCTGCGGCTGTTTTGGATTTTTTCCGTTTTTAAAGAATTGAAGCATTATAATAATCATTAAAATCTGCAAGGAAACCTGATCTCAGTGATGGAGAGGTCTATAGCACCGGATTATAAGTAACCGTGACTAACTGCCTTGGCTCGAATCCTTGACTAGGCACATCGTTGTGTGAAAAAACTTTTCCTTGACGTCCAGTAATTTTTTTGTGTGCATTCTGGTTTCCCTTACCTTCTTAGAACCGCCACGATACAAGTAAAAGAATCTTGAACAAGGTGTAACCACATTTTTTCATGCTTAACACAGCAGTATTGCTTCTACTCTCCTATTGTGTAGTAATAACAATAATTGTATAATTGAATAATTGTCAGTTCAAACAGTTACTAAGAAGACTTAGAAGACTAGACTAAGAAAACAGATATATAACTCCCCAGTATTACCTCAAAATGGTAAGGCAGACTGATAATGGAAATGTTAACTTAATGCAAGGTCATTTCCTATTAGAAATTTAATGGCAATTAATGTGGTCTGGTTACAAGTCTTTGCCGTTAGATCTGGTATCGTAAGGAGAAGTTTCGTTTCTTTGAGAATAAACAGTAAGTCATCATACTTTTTTTTTTTTTTTTTTTTTTTTTTTTTTTTTTTTGTCATGACAATTTAAACTAATCCTAGTGTAAGTGAATTGTTCCATTAAAGCCTAAACTGTGAAGCTTATTTAGCGTTTTTAATTTCCCCTGTCTAACTATCAAGAGTCCCATTTTGAACAACCAAAAGTTATAAAAATGTAATTGACATAGAAAAACATAATAAGATTCCCAAAAGCAATCAGAGATATATTGGTTTTAAAAGTTGACAATTAGTGTAGATCGTAGACCAGGCTCGTAGAAGCTCGCTTCACCATTAACACTAGCAGAACTTAAATAGCACTATTTATCCCAGTCCATAACCATTAATACCTAGACAAATAAGAATTTTACATACAATTAGTAGTTCCAAATGAGGAGAATGAACAATCGTGTATTGCTATGGTTATTTTTACTAAACATCACGCAGTTTTGTTACGAATATAATACACAGAAATAAAAGTATTAAAGCAATACTTTACACTATGTATTTAAATAGACATGTTCATTTGAAAACAATGGTGTGATGCACTACAAATATTATGCACTATGAACAATGTTTATTTCATTTCATTTAAGTAACCATGTAGTCAAAATTCAAGTCTTAATTTTCGGTTCACCATTTTTCATACTCAACGCAAACATTGAAATATGCAGGTCGCATATGTATTATTTGAAGAAAGCATGTATATATACATTTCTTTCTTGACAGATTAAACTTGTGGTTTTTTATTACAACTAATACTATTTATTTAATTTTTTATTTTATTTTATTTTATTTTTTATTTATTTATTTTTTTTTTTAAATTTTATTCATTTTTTTCTTGCATTATTTAGCAGAATAAAATTGTCAAAAACAAGTGACAATTGATAAGAAAAGGTGATACATTTATTGAAGTCCGTTTTTTTAACACCGACAGACTTTTTCAATTGTGATTTCAGCATTAACTTTAACTGCAGTAGTGTTTTATTTTTTCACACACTTAACACAAGTGTTACAAGACGTAATTCCTTTCATAATTCCTTGAAAAATTGCATCATTAAAATTTTTTTAAAGTACTCCTTTCAGTAATTTAAATATAAACTGTACATATATAGGTTTAATCCAAGTGCCTTTCAAAAATAGGAGTTTTAAAAACAGTTTTCCCAAATTTGTTCGTTTCTACTTGTGTTATTTATTTACACGTTATCACAATAATGACTTTTATTTTATTTTTTTTTTTTTTTGGTTGTTGTTGTTGTTGTTGTTTTTAGGGGGTTGCGGTTTGGACATGGACTGGTGTGTATATAATTACATCGTTAAATGGTTAAGTTTCATATGTTGTAGATTAACAAATCTATACGGCCTTAACACAATATAATATTCCAATCAACAATTGCGTTGTGTAGACTTCTTGACCGTTGAGACCCCAATCGGTTTAAATATAATAACTGTAATACTTATGATTATGTTTTCAAAATTTATGTAATAGTTTATTATTATTATTATTATTATTATTATTATTATTATCAGCGTTATCATTTTCAGTCCTGGTGTATGATATGCAGCAGGTATATGGTATATAGTATGTTTTACGGAAGCTTGTGTTTAAAATATTAAAATATGATTCATCCTAAGTCTGGAAATAGACTAGTCGGGAAATTAAAAAGATTTATTAATTTGTCATAAAGGTTTACAGAGACAGATCATGCCTTATTCCTTTTACGGTTCTACATATTATATGAACCTGTTCGTTTTGTTTCTTTCAAAATTTTGTAAAATCATAAAAAGGTGTATTGCGTGCACGAATAATGGTGAACTCTCTCTTGATGGCTGTTCTTACTTTATGTCCTATGTATTACCACGCGTGTTAAATTTCGTAACCGATGGTATTAAATTTTGATTTTTACTGAAATAAAATTCATATGTCTGTTTTTACGGGCTTAATCATAGTAGGTAATGACATTATTCATTATAAACTGACACCGATAAAAAAACTTCCAATGTGAAATATGATACTCTTAAAATAACGTGCGATGGATCGAAGTTTGTAGTTCCTAATACACTAAATCGACCCCCCCCCCCCCGATTATTATGAAGACCCTTTAACTTCGAATTATCGAAGTCTGACTGTATATTACACATTGTGGTAAAAAATATTAATTTATTTCTTCTGCAGATCTGCTTTAGCATTTCATATACCACCGAGAAATATAATGCAATTACAAAAATACATTAACAGTTACTGACAACTGCAGACTGCATAATATACTGCATTTGGCATGTGTCCTCTAAAATGCATTTCATAACAATTTTACAGTTCCCATGACAGGGATCATCGTTGAGCAGAATATGAAAATAGGGTTTTATTTAACAATTGGACTCTTTTAAAATGATGTTCATTGTCGGTATGAAGGCAACAACTTTGCAAGCAAACGGTATAACGCGCGTTATATTTTCGTTAATTTTTTTTTAAATTATTCTTTGATTTTAAGAATAAAAAATTCCATTCTAAAATACATGCTCATCGGGGGAGTCCAGTAGACGCAACAGCTGAATTTGAGACCGAGAACGACACATTATTAATCTGCACTATTCTCGATATGGGGTAACAACGTGGAGTTTTGGTTTGAAAAATTATAGTGTTATCAGGTATTTTGATGGCATTTTCTCGATTTTCCATTAACATAATGCATTTTTTGATAATACTGGATATAAAAAAATGTATATATAAAAATGAATATCAACATAAATGTGTTGTTATTTGTGGAATATATTTCGGTCGAAAATCAGGTGCACCTGTGCGGCCCCATTGCAAAGATGTTTGGAGTAAAAGATTGCTGGTTATATGTCGGAAGCGAAATTTGTGAATCTGAAACGGAGGAAACTGTAGCAGAGGGATAATTTTTAATGGATACTAGTATGTTAGCGTAGACAGGGATTTAGCGAGAGATTTTTTTTTGGAATGTCGACATTTTTAGGCTGAGATCCACTTTAACATTATGTACCGAGCTTCATACTCGGTATCGTTCAAATGTAGACAGCAAAGCAGTGAGAGGTATACTTATTCTCTACGCCTGCTGCGGCGCAAATATCTCTCAAAATTCAGAAAAATATCGTTTTAAGTTTAGCAAGGAGTTTTGTAGTACTTTAACCATGTATTATAGTTTTGGTGAGTTCCTATTGTATCCCTAGTAATCTGATTAGATGCATGTGGCTGATTTTTTAGTTTTTCCGATCAACAAACACAGCATGTGAGACGAACAATTTTCACTGGATGTGTCATACATGCGTGAATCTAATTACAATTGAAATTAACATCACTTGCAATTTACATCCCGCAAGACACAAAATTAATTGACAAGATGTACCATTACACATTGCCTCAAAATAATAGGGGATAAAGCAGCTTTGCCAAGGTAGGAAGATATTTTCATAAGATCTGATTGTTCAAGAATTTTTTGTGGTTTGATGGTTTTGACAGACCAGTTCTTGTCTGTTCTTTCAAAAACACCATTTGATTTTTTAAACTCCGTCTCTCACATATCAATATTACGGTGAATATTAGCAAGATGCCTAAAATATGTTATTAAAATTTCATTTGATAATTTCTTTAATTTTATTTTGTCCATTTTAACCATTGAACCGTTTTTGTAAAATTTCGTAAAAATGCGTTTTTAAAGCTTGTCTCGAATATAAACGAAAGTGACGTGATAGCCGTGTTTATCTATGGTAATGTAGTTCCGGATTGTGTAATGCATTTTGTTTGAATTCTAACACGGAGTGACAAAATTTTTGGCGTTCATTGTCAATCATGAATGCAACGACTCTAAAGCTTTCAGCTATGGGAATTTCACGCGGCAAATGAAAATATAGTCTAATTATTATAAATTCTAGGAGCAAAAGCTTTTATCCATTTTTTTTTTCAAAATTATGATCTCGAAAGAATTTAGCTGAGCAATCACTTGAAATGTTTTGCATATGTAAGATTTTCATAAATATATTATATTTTGGAATATCATTCAAATAAACATGGGTATTCGTAAAAGAGGGGAGAGGGCTTTGGAGACCGAGTCGTCTAAAGAGCAGACTTACGGTTTACAGTGATTCTTAACGTCTTGGTTCGAATCTTCCACTTGGCATATCATAATGCGAAAAAAAAACCTGTAAGTTTTCTTTTGACATAAAAAGTAAAATTCTTCGAACACTTCGGTTTCCTCAACTATCACAGAACTCGCGTTTTCGATACAAGTGATACAAATTACTAGAGCATTTACCAATATACAACTCAAAAACTCAGTAACCTCTCATACAGTAATAAGAAAAAAAATCAAACTTACTTTAAAAACTGTTGAAGACAAATAACATCGGAACACTTTTCTGCATGTCTTTCGGCAGCGGGAGGTCATGGGTAAAGCACGGCCGAGATATACATAAGATTTTAAAATTTAAAAACCTCCTTCCTAAAATTGTCGGTCGTTATTAAGTTGACAGATTATTGTATTTTTCGCTCGTTGCCAAAATAATATGACTTGGAAAATGGTTTGCTTATTGACTCGTAACTCGATGAGCTATCACTTAAGGAGACTGAAGTGAAATAAAAGTTTTCGAGTGAAACGCTGGACTTAGTTTCGTGCAGAACACGATGGCGAGAAATTTAGTAATTACTTACTCTTTTAATGAATCAAAAACATGATGACATTAATTTTATAATGGTTGCTAAAAATCGTATGTAGGAAATACAAGTTAAACTTTAATTAGATTAACTTTTATAAGATCAAAAACATTTACGTATTATTCTATACTGGATAAAATGAATACCTAAATGAAGTCAAGAAATTAATGCTCGATCGATTTAAAATAGCGGTAATTAAAACGATTCAATGTCGCTGATTTAAATAACGGTAAATCAAGATTTTACAGTTGTTACCATCGAAAAAATGTTACAGAAGTTCTAAAAACATCCCTATGTTTTAAAAAAAATTACATATCATAAAGTTTTATGCAAATTTCTTTTAAATCTGTAAAAATTGCATGGCAATTTTGATAAATACATAAACTTAAATTTAAAAAAATCATAGATTTTTATAAATCTTGGATTATTATGTAAGTTAAAAATGTAACAACTTGTTTTCACACGAATTGCATCTAAACTTTAACAAACTTTTATGTTTATTTATATTATTCTTCACAGATACTGAAAAAGATAAGAAACAGGGCTGTCCCGAGGTTCTCTATAGCTTGAATGACACCAATGACCCATACTTTTTTAATAATTTATTTAATTCAATGTGTATGTAGCTATATGTATGGCGATTTTAAAGCATGTGACCTTTAGATATTTAAAAAAAATCTTACTTTGTTTTTTCTTCTTTGATCTGAAAATAGTGCTACAGATTATGAGTATAAATGTCCATTATGCGTAGTACGGAAGCCCTGGAGGGACATTTTAGTTACTTCTTATTGCTTATTTGTTATTCCTTATCAGTTATTTCTTTATTTGTTATTAGATTGTTAATTATGAACATACAGTATTTTTTTTTTTTTTTTTTTTTTTTTTTTTTTTTTTTTTTTTTTTTTGCGTCAGTCTTAAATTATCAAAAAAATTTTATATAACTGAACATTTGAGTCAGTTTCTTAAACTTTTCATGAAAATATATACTTAGTTTATCATTGTTTAGTGTTAAAAATTGCAACATAATTTCCAATAACAATAGTCTTCAATCATTATTTTTTTTGGGGGGGGGGTAAATAAACGTCCTTCAAAATCACATGGAAATGCATATTTTCCGCAATTTCAAAGCTAGATATGTAAAACATGAGTCTGATGGAAAATCGTATTTAAGCATTGTTTGAATCGCTATAGCTTATTCCAAAAATGCGTAAAATTCATCATGATGGCATTTTGACTTTAGTCACTCTAGCCATAAAAAGTCGCGTTGAATGCCCGATAGTACAAGACATGCCACACCCGCACACCTTGTTCTTTGACTGATCCTTTGAGATTATATCTTTCTCTCATCGCAAAAAGCTTAGAAATCATTGATGAGGCGTTAAGTTATGTTTCTACCAGCCAACCAGTATTATTTAAGATAGAAGGGAAGGCTGTTTGATAATAGAAATATCAACTTTTTGTTCAGAATATCATATATAACACTTAACTGTATTTAATCATTAGGTAACATTTTTTATTTAAATTATTAACGTACATGCAAGAAAAGTAAACAGAAATTTTTGTTGACACGTATTATCCGCGTTATGAATTTAACCCTTTTTTCTGTCACACTATTAAGAGTGCCGTTTTGGACAACCCAAAGTTGTAAAAATCAAAATGACATCGTAAAACATGATAAGATTTCCAGAAGTAATCTGAGAAAAATTGGTTTTTAAGGTTGACAATTAGTGTAGAACGTAGACCGAGCTTGCACCACCATAAACACTAACAGAATTAACACATGGCTTATATACCAGGACATATTTTATAGTTATCAAGACATAAAAAGAAATTTAGATACAATTAGAGTTACCGAATGGAGATAGTAAACAGTAAATACGTGTATTAACATCTTTATATCAGAACATCTTGTATTAAATGTTAATTACAAAATAAATTGCATGTATAATGTGAATCAGGAAATAGAAATTTTAAATCAATTGTTTACCGAATCTATTTAAAGAGACGTGTTTAACCGACAACAATTCTGAAATACATAGTAAAGTTTATGTAGTCTGAAAAACGTTACCATAAAAGTATTCATGTTTAGATGACTAAAAACTCAATGTACAGCATACATTTTCCGATATTTAAATAAAGAAATGCTCCTTGACAAAATTAGGTAATTTTAAGAGAGCAATGCTGTTTCCTCAACCATTACGAAATTTGCGGACTCGATATGAGTATAATTAATTACTGAAGCATAAAAAATACTTTTATCTTACAAGTACCTTCTTACATAGTAATAAGATCGAATTTGTGACTCTGAATATTGTTATAGACCATAAACACGGGAAAATACTTACCGTATGTCTTCCGAAAGCAGGTAGTTGTGGTTCGAACCCAGACCGAGTTATACATCAAATTTTTAAGTTTGAGAAACTGCTTCCTCGGCTATCGGTCGGTATTTAGATGTATTGAGGGTATGGCCTGGTTCATCCTTTGCCAGCATAATGTAACTGGAGAACTGGTTTATTGTCTGCGGCAAAATGACTCTGTCAACGAGCACCTTAATAAAAAAAGGTACCCCAAGTACACACTATTTCGAGAAGGAGCAGATAAATCTTTAGAGGTTATATCTTGCTTTCCTTGCAAATAGCTGAAAAATTGCTGGTGAAACGTTGAACAACCTTGCAACCAACTAACAAGTAGTATCTCAAGACGTAAGTCTGTAATGTGGTCTGTTTATTTATTTGTTCTGTGGAAACGTTAGTTCGTGTCTTAGCGACGAAACTGTAACATTTTTATTATTTAAAAGGTCAATGCCAGGAAAGAAAATAGAAAAATTTGTGATGTTTATTGAAAGACGCATATGATCTAATTTCAGACTTATTAACCGAGTCTATAAATAAAAGTTTAAAATAGTATTTGTAAATTGATAAATTATTTTTGGGCCTGACCATTTAAAGAAAATTTAATTAAACTTTAAATAACTGAAATCATTAAACACAGCGTTTAGCTGTAAAGCTTATGTAACTTTTTAATTGCACCTGTCTAATTATCAAGAGCCCGATTTTGAACAGCCCAAAGTTGTAAAAATGTAATTGACATCGTAAAACATAATAAGATTCCCAGAAGTAATCAGAGATATATTGGTTTTTAAAGTTGACAATAAGTGTAGATCGTAGACCGAGCTTTTATCACCATTAACACTAGCAGAAGTAACACATCACTATTTATACCAGCCCCTAACCATAACTACTGCGGTATAAAAAAAACTTAGATACAATCAAGATTTCCGAATAGAGATAGTGATCGGCCGTGTATTGACATTGAATCGGAAACAATAGTGTAATACACCATAGATTTTATGTGATCTAAAAGCTGTTACAATACAAGTTATCACGTTTAGATATATATATTTCAAGTCCCAGCTCACAGTATAATATTCTGACACTAAACAATGAAATGGGAAGGCAGCACATGTATATGGATTTTAGAAAAAAAACTAGTCTATAATTCATGAAAAAAGACTATTTTACGCAATGATTTTTAAAGTCATGTGATTATATGGTAAAATTGCACAACCATTTTTTTTTTAATTTGTACAAAGAATATAAATTTAAATTTGTTTAGCAGAATGAAATTGACAAAGAAAGACACGGCTGGTAAAAATAGGCGATACCTCAATTAAATTCCTATTTCGAAACACCCTGCTTTATTGTGATTCCAGCAGTTGCCTTAACTGCGGTAGTGTTTTTAAATTTTTTTTAACAAATTTGATACAAGTGATACAAGAACCCTTTGGAAAATATCATCAATGTAAATTAATAAAGATTTCTATCAGTAACTTAATACATTAGGTTTTCAGAATTTTAGAACCTGCTTCCTTAAACTTTGTGCTAGTACCACGCAAAGCATAATACATATTCGCATCTCTCCATACATGAACTTGTTTTTTTAATTAATCTTACAGATTAATTACTTTATCGTCACAAATAGCTAAAACTTGTTGACGAGACGCTAAACAACCTTACAACCAACAAGTAGTACCTGGAGATAGCAAGGCAGGTTGATAGTAGAAATATCTACTTTCTTATCAAAACATATATGACATTTAATGTGGTGTGTCTATTTTTGTCTTCTGTAGAACGTAGGTTTGTTTCTTAGCAACGGAACTGTAATTTATTGTTATGTTACAATTTTTATAATACTGAAGTCCATCTATGAAAAGCAAACAGAACTTTTTGTTGTTTAATAAAAATATATTGTTTTATAAGACGAAATTAACCGTCTCTATAAATAGCAGTTTTAAAACAGTACTAAGTCTTGTAAATTGGTTAAATATTCTAGGGCATAACAGCTAAAATAATATTTAATTAAACCTAGAAGTTACAATACATCACACCCTTTAGCTGTGAAGCTTATTTATTTTTTTGTATTCCCCCGTCTAACTACCAAGAGTCCCATTTTGAACAACCCAAAGTTGTAAAATTCAAAATGACATCGTAAAACATGATAAGACTTCCAAGAAGTAATCAGATATATATTGGTTGACATAAGTGTAAATCGCAGACCCATTCGCATCGCCATTAACACTTACAGAAGTAGCACAGCGCTTATATATCCACCCATAACCCATATTTACCAAGAGATAGAAAGAAAATTTAGATACCATTAGGATTTCCGAATGGAGATGGTAAACATTCATGAATTAACCATGTTGTATTACAAAACATCTTGCAGGATGTTTATTACAAATAAATTTCATGTATATATTGTGAATCAGGAAATTAAAATTCTGTATCGGATCCAGTTAAAGAGAAATTGTTAATCGGAAACAATGCTAAAATATATCATAATTTTAATATCGCAAGCGTATGTGCAATTCTAAGTAAGAAACTTGTCCATAACATAAAATAAAAACATGTTTTATGGTTTTCATGGATTATTAAAAAAAATTTACTCAATGTATCGAACAATATTTGTCTGCAATTTGTAGGAAAACTTGTACTTCAATTTCTTTTTTGAACGATAATTCGCAAATCTTTTAGTAATTTAGAAGAAAGAAATTAATAAAAAGAGCGACAGTCGATCAGAATAGGTTGTTTATAAATAACGGATACTGATTAAATTTCGAATTAATTTCGATTTCATAACAGAGTCCTTTTTTGTGATTTTAGCAAAACAGTAAACTGAGGCAGATTTTTCAATTCATTAAATACAAACATATTTAAAATTTCAAATATATCTAGTAAAGGTTGACTTCATACTTATCAACAATATGGCAGCCATAAAATTTTTACAGGTCTTGATTAGTCTAGGCTTGAAATATCCCCGAGGCAATAATTTTTTTTGTAAGCAGTCCGCTTCGGTGTAGAAAACAAATATGCAGCGCTTAGATAAAAACGGTACTGAAAATAAAACACAAGCATTAAAGAACATGTCTAAATCAAAATACCCAAGAGTAAGGAAGTGTAAGTATCTCCTGTCTACCTAGCTACACCCGTAACTTGCAAATCAAATTTGTGAATGAAATTAATGGCTGTCACTTATTTTTGAAATTTGAGTATCCCAATAGTAATACCACTGTCATTTAATGAATATAAAGAGTATTAACAGATATGCAGTCACCAAATAGGTATGTTACTTTCAGTAGAACTGATGACAATGGCTTTTTTGTGTTTTGATTTGAGGATCCAAAAAGAAATACCATTATCACTTAACGAATGCATAAAGTATTAACAGCAATACAGTCACCAAATAAATACGTTACTGTCAATAAAATTGATGAAAATATCTTACCTTTCTTTTAATTAGACTACAACAATTATCATTTACGAATACTTATTTAAAGTTTAAATGCAAGTTTAATGATAAATTGTATGTAAGGTTCAACTAGTGACCAGGCTAGATAAACATATCCAATTAATCTGGAGGTGGTAAGCTTCTTTTTCTCTCTTTTCTATTTCATTTTTAATGATTTAAATCCCATTTTCAAGGTCATGCATTTTGACTATTTAGTTCGCTATTAATTCAATTTATTTAAAATCACTAAAAGTAGCAATCTTATAATTCAATTTTATCGCAAGTTGCACATTCAAAATGAAATTAACTTTCTCAATTCTGTACACCCCAATGATAACATTACATTTCTAGCAAGACAATATATACTGCTTCTGTTTTCTGTATAGCCTTAAGCGCAATGAATGTGTTTAATCAACTATCGATATCAATATGTAATATATTTTTTCACACAACAGTAGTCAGAAATGAGCATCTGCTTTCTCTGTTAACAAATTATCGAAACGGAAGTGGGATACCTTATTGATTAAGAAACATTTTTCTTTGTTAATATTGGAAGAAAAATATTACACAAGATAATGCTTTTGTGTCAGTTGGCTAAATATTAAAATTGCATTTCCAGTCATTCGTTCAACAGACCTTAAACTTACTAAATTCAAAAGTGGAACTATGTCAAGCTATAAAACTATTTTAACTCGTAATTAATTGTAATTATTTTAGATGTCCACACTTGGCATTGGGGATGATGTGTTCGTGCGGTCAATGCTTTAGCTTTAAAATCTAAAGCGATTCGCCGCTTTAAAGTCAACAAAGGTCGATTGCAATTAAAAAAGGAATTTTCCTTATTGAAGACCTTTAAAAAGTAGTTGGTTTGGTACCGGTAAAGTAATCTAAGTGTTCTATGATGTTCATCTGTGTTTGTAAGTGTACTAGCTATCAAAAGGTTGTCATGAGTGCGTGATATTTACTACCCTTTAGCGGACACCGTTACTGTTGGATATCCATAACTCGATAGGCAGTACTCTGTGGTGTTATAAAATGTACCCTTGTAGCAAAATTTTCAGTCGTCTTAAATTTATTTAAAACCAAGGTTTGTTTCTACTTTAGCTAGCTGGATTTGGATTAATATAATTTTGGACCTTTGAGTTCACGGCACAATAAAGGTTATGGATATATATATATATATATATATATATATATATATATATATATATATATAGTGTGTGTGTGTGTGTGTGTGTGTGTGTGTGTGTTGAAACTGCATAGATATTTGACGTGCACTTGTTATAATAAGTAAGCACTAAAATACAAACCGCAAAATGCAAAGTAAGAGACAAGACATTTTATGTTACATCAATATGATTATGAAAAAAAAAAAATTAAAATGCAATTTGTAATTTGTTCTTAAGCTACAATAAAATTTAAAACAGAAAAGATTTTTAGTAACAGAACAAATTGCTTTTAAAACCAATAAATAATCGAATCGCTATTTACTAAGTATGAAATACAACCCTTTTGCTGAAGGATAGTATTTGTCATCAATTGAAATAAAACCATTACGTCTCTCAGAGGAGTGTAGTTTCTCTTTAATGTTGGTTAAAAATATAACAATTTCAATTTTATACAGGATCTTCAACACATTGAATGATTCTGCGCTTATAATAGGGATTGGTTTAGAAATCTTGATTGTATTACAGGACATTTATTGGTTGAAGCTACTATATCATCGTGTATAAAATTCCAATGCTTTTCTCGGATGTATGAGATTTAATTAACACTGTCTTTGTTTAAACCTGTGGGTGTAAGTGATTACATGTTCATGTTTATAAATTGTGTCAGCTTGTTTTAGCCAAAAATTCTTTAAATAATTCTTGAAATGATAGTGTCTTTGTTAAACATTTGTTGTCTCAAACATAATTTCCCTTACGTAAGCTCAGCTGTTAAATTGCTTGCATTTATATTGAAGATCGGCTAATTCTTAACACGACAGATTCTTATCTTAACTAGTAAATAAGTGACCCAATTCTTTCCCTAAACATTATTATTGACCGATCATAATCAGGGATCCCTCAGATGAAACTTTAAAAAACGATACCTTTTGTGACAGTAGGCGTTGCGTGCCAAACAACCTTCTTGTAAGTCACAACCCCCTCCCTGGGCGCATTGCGTCTTCGCGTCTGTTGATGTCACGATATTTTAAACAGACAAAACAGATAAAGCTGTTTTTATTATTATTATATTATTATTATTATTATTATTATATTTTTTAATTTTTAGCTCACCTGAGCTGAAAGCTCAGATGAGCTATTGCTATCAATCTTCGTCCGTCGCGTCGACCGTCGTGCGCCGTGCGTCGTGCGTAAACTTTTTACATTTTAATCTTCTCCTCCAAAACCACTGGGCCAAATTTAATGAAACTTGGTAACCATCATGCCTAGGTGAAGCCCTTTTAGATTTGCACAAATGAAGGAGTTATGTCCCCTTGGTGCCCTATAAGGGGGGATATAGTGAAAAAAATTAAAAATCTTCTCCTCTGAAACTACAAGAGATATACCTTAGTTATTTCATTTATAACATCCTAAAGTCATCTATTTTCAGATTTGCACAAACGGTAGCCAAAATGGGGAAATTGTAAGGCACTGAGTTGGGAAACTGCTAAAAATTATATATTTGTCACTATATCTTGAAAACTATGAACTTTTTGTATAGGCATGTATATCAGAATATTGTAGGTATTGACATGACGATCATTTTGATATATGGATCAAGGTCATATGTTAAAAGGTCAAGGTCACAACTGCAAAAGAAGATTTAAATTGCTAATTATCTTGAAAGCTATTAACTTTTTGCATAGGCATGTATATTAGAATATTGTAGGTATTGACATGACAATCATTTGATATATGGTTCAAGGTCATATATCGAAAGGTCAAGGTCACAGCTGCAAAAGAAGACATAAATTGCTTATTATAAATTGGTATTGACATGACAATCATTTGATATATGGTTCAAGGTCATATGTCGAAAGGTCAAGGTCACAACTGCAAAAGAAGATTTAAATTGCTAATTATCTTGAAAGCTATTAACTTTTTGCATAGGCATGTATATTAGAATATTGTAGGTTTTGACATAACAATCATTTGATATATGGTTCAAGGTCATATGTTGAAAGGTCAAGGTCACAGCTGAAAAAGAAGAACTAAATTGCTAATTATCTTGAAAACTATTAACATTTTTGTATAGGCATGTATATTAGAATATTGTAGGTATTGACATGACAATCATTTTGATATATTGATGAAGGTCATATGTTGAAAGGTCAAGGTCACAGCTGCAAAAGAAGACTTAAATTACTAATGATCTTGAAAACTATAAACTTTTTGTATAGGCATGTATATTAAAATATTGTAGGTATTGATATGACAATCATTTGATATTTGGTTCAAGGTCATATGTTGAAAGGTCAAGGTCACAGCTGAAAATGAAGAACTAAATTGCTAATTATCTTGAAAACTATTAACTTTTTGTAAGGCATGTATATTAGAATATTGTAGGTATTGACATGACAATCATTTTGATATATTGATCAAGGTCATATGTTGAAAGGTCAAGGTCACAGCTGTAAAAGCAGACTTAAATTACTAATGATCTTGAAAACTATAAACTTTTTGTATAGGCATGTATATTAGAATATTGTAGGTATTGACATGACAATCATTTGATATATGGTTCAAGGTCATATGTCGAAAGGTCAAGGTCACAGCTGCAAAGGAAGACATTAATTGCTTATTATCTTTGAAAACTATAACTTTTTGTATAGGCATGTATATTAGAATATTGTAGGTATTGCAACAACGATCATTTTGATATATTGTTCAAGGTCATATTTTGAGGTCAAGGTCACAGCTGCAAAAGAAGAATTAAATTGCTAATTATCTTTAAAACTATTAACTTTTTGTATAGGCAAGTATATTAGAATATTTTAGGTATTGACACGACAATCATTTTGATATATGGTTCAAGGTCATATGTTGAAAGGTCAAGGTCACAGCTGCAGAAGATGACTTAAACTGCTAATTATTTTAAAAACTAATAACTTTTTGTATAGGACATGTACATTAGAATATTGTAGGTATTGCAACAACGATCATTTTAATAAATTGTTCAAGGTCATATGTTGAAAGGTCAAAGTCACAGCTGCAGAAGATGACTTAAATTTCTATTTATCTTGAAAACTATTAACGTTTTGTATAGACATGAATATTAGAATTTTGATATATGGTTCAAGGTTATATGTTGAAAGGTCAAGGTCATATCAACATATTGTTCAAGGTCATATGTTGAAAGGTCAAAGTCACAGCTGCAGAAGATGACTTAAATTTCTATTTATCTTGAAAACTATTAACTTTTTGTATAGACATGAATATTAGAATTTTGATATATGGTTCAAGGTTATATGTTGAAAAGTCAAGGTCATATCAACATAGGAATACTAAAATTATAAAGTATCTTGAAAGCTATTTATTTCATGAATTAGCATGAATATTAGAATATTGTAGGGATTGACATGACAATCATGTATGGTTTGAGGTCATATATGTTCAAAGGTCAAGGACATAGCTGCATAAGTATACTGAAATTGATTAATGATTTTGAAATTATTCATTACACTACAGTTCATTCATGCATATTATGTAAGCTACTTATTATATGAAATGTGAGTGGATATATTTCTGATTAAGTTTTGTAAGAGTTCTTACCATGAGAAAACTTTTAAAGTTTCTGTACTGAATATATTGTCTATTGCACTTTGCAAACAATATTGGACATATCTTCAGGTGAGCGTTAAGGCCCATGGGCCTCTTGTTTTAATTTTTTTTTTTTTTTTTTTTTTTTTTTTTTTTTTTTTTTTTTTTTTTTTTTTGAAGGGGTTTGTTATTAAGAATTAGTTATCGATTAAATCTTAGGACATGATAATTTTTTGAGAATTTTTTAATGGAAAAATAAAAGAATTTAACTTTTTCACATGTCATAAATCATAAAGAAAGTTATGCAGTATGCAAAAAGTTATTTTTTCCTAAACGCAATGAAAATTTATTTCGTTATTTTATTTTGCATAGTTTAAGAATACCAAATAAAAATGTTAATATTCATTTTTAGAACGATGTACTTAAAGCAACAATATTTAATTCTCAAAACAGACATATAATAATAAAAACGCAGAAAGAATTAAATCAGGGTTTGTATTGATACACAAAAGAAACCCACAATAACAAGCAATAAATAAGCGTATGATGAAGAACAAAGTCCCTAATGTCAAAATTATCTGAATAAGTAATAATTTGTCTTCATCGTCTTGTAAATGAAGTGTTCTGGAGGGAGCGTTTTCGCGCTTAACTGTACTTAACATAATTGGTAAAAATGATATTTATGAGAGCATATGGAAATCTGGCATTCTTCTTTGTACATATATTGGTTGTTTAATCAATCTACATATCAGCGTTATATTCTCGATATCATCATTAAGTCGTTCTTGACAGTCTCAATTTGTATGATAAATAGTCAGTTGATTAATGTTTGCTCTAATACGACTTTATAATGTAATTAATCATCACATCCTCGATGTTTTTACAGATTTCTATTAAAACTCTCTCTCTCTCTCTCTCTCTCTCTCTCTCTCTCTCTCTCTCTCTCTCTCTCTCTCTCTCTCTCATATATATCAGAAGAAAACACAAAAATTTTAATCCTTTCATAGGTGTTGATTTTAGTTTTTCCAAACTAATTCTTTGTTCAAGATTTGTTTACTCAATAACAAATCGATCATTGTAGTCGTCATTATGTCATCAGCCGTAGTTTTTCATAACATCCAATTGTTTTAGTTAATTTATTTTTTTTATTTGATTTTTTATTTTTTTTTTATTTTTTTTTTTTTTTTGGTTATATCTAAAGAAGAGTAAAGAAAAGGTTTTTAAGTCAAATTTTCCCACTTGTTTCAAGTCAGTCAAATCTAAAATGGTATAGGAAAATAAGATTTTTGTCAATAGAAAACCAGCGGGCAAATAAAAAACTTAAACTGATATAGGACTCTAGTAGCCGGAAAGTTAAACGTTTAGATGTGTTGTAATTCACGCCCTTTAGAAAATCATATGCGGACGGAGATAAGTTGAGATAAAATTTTACATTTTTTGCATCGTGGATTTCACAAAAACCAATGCATAAGAATCTTTTTTTTTTAGCTCACCTGAGCACAAAGTGCTCATGTGAGCTATTGGTATCAATAGAGGCAGACCCTCCGTCGTCCGTCGTCCGTCCGTCCGTCCGTCAACAATTGCTTCAAACGACTTCTTCTCAGAAACTTCTGGTCACATTTTGTTTAAACTTGGTCAAAATCATCTATAGAACATTGCCTTTCAGATTTGTGTTTTTGGTTGCCATAGCTACCAATGTGGTTCACAATGACCTACATAGTTAAAAACCTAAAAAATCTTCTTCTCCAAAACCACTTCACTGAGATAAAATCTGATGTGATATTTGGCATCTACGGCATCTTATATACCAAGTTTGTGAATTTCAATAATTTTTGTGAAAAATTAGGTTACGCGTTTTTGCGTTTATTTTTTGTATATTGTAAATAGTACTTTTTTACAAAAATTACAATAATGAATAAATTTAGGTGAACTCTTTTTCCAAACATCATTTTATTATGTGAAGAAACATATGTTTGACAATTTTCATGAAATTCTGTAAAATACAAGTCGCTTTTTTCGGCCTTTTTCATTTTCTATTCTAGCAACCCAAGGGTCGAGGGTTCAAATCTCAGTGGAGCCACTTTTTTATTATTATTATTTTCTGAATTTTATTACTAACAATGGTGCATGGAAGAGATTTTATGAATTTTTTTACTTTTTAGTGTAATTATTTTTTCTGAACTACATGTGATACTGCATCCCAAGGGTCAAGGGTTCAAATTCCAGTGGAGCCACTTTTTTTTTTTTTTTTTTCTGAATTTTTATGACTTACAATGGTGCATGGAAGAAATTTTATGAATATTTACATTTTAGGTTGCCATAGCTACATTGACCTAAATAGTTGAAAACCTAAAGAATTTTCTTCTCCAAAACCACTTCACTAAAATAAAATCTGATGTGATATTTGGCATCTAAAGCATCTTATAAACCAAGTTTGTGAATTCCAATAATTTTGTGAAAAATTAGGTTACGTGTTCTTGCGTTCATTTTTTATACATTGTAAATAGTAATTTTTACCAAAATTACAATATTAATAAATTTAGGTGAATTCTTTTTCCAAACATCATTTTATTATGTGAAGAAACATATGTTTAACAATTTTTATGAAATTCTGTAAAATACAAGTCGCTTTTTTCGACCTTTTTCTTTTTCAATTCTAGCAACCCAAGGGTCAAGGGTTCAAATCCCAGTGAGGCCACTTTTTTTTAATTTCTGAATTTTATGACTTACAATGATGCATTGAAGAGATGTTATGAATTTTTTCCTTTTAGTGAATTACTAATTTAGAAATACATGTGATACTGATAACCTTGAACTTAATTTAATTAATTGAACAAATTTTTAAAAATAATTTGCAGTTGAATTTTACAATTTTTTTTAAATATTTTAATTAATGTGTCAAATCTGTAAAGTCTTAAATCCGGATCTTAAAATTGCTCACGTGTGCTTTTGTTATGGATAGGAACTCTGCCATCCATCCATACATCCATCAAAAGACTTCTTCTCAGACACTACTGGTAACATTTCATTCATATTAGTCAATAGCACCTTTAGACCATTGCCATTATCATTTGTGTTTCTGGTCGCTTTGGCTACCAAAAGTAGGCCACATGTGACCTATATAGCTAAAAACCAAAACAATAAAAATAATGTTATCTGAAACTAATTCTATTGAGGCAACATGTTATGACTTAACCAGATATTATCAAGACATACCAGTTACATTTAAACTCAGGTGAGCAAATTAGGGCCATCTTGGGCCTCTTGTTTTAAAAAACACTGACTAATGATTTCAAGTACTTGCACAAAGATACGAGAATTGTAAAAGCTAGCTTGAAAAAAAAGAAGCGCTCAAATCGATTATGCATTTTAGACGATTTATACAGAAGAAAAATATTCAACAAACATTGTTTTTCAAGCACTTAAATAAACAACCTTATGCCTGCAGACAAACAATCCAGCATCTAGATTATCTTGGAAAAAAGACTACTGTCCAACAGAATCATTTATAGTACGTGGTAATCGAAAAGTATTTACCTTCATAATGAAATATAAAAATACTTTCAATGTGATTGTACATTCATCATTTTAATTAATAAAAAGCATATTTTGTTGCTATATTGTACCGGACTCTATGTACAGGAATTAAAAAGAAGAGTTTTTGAAAGTTTTATCTGTCATAATTAGAAAGGTTTATAAATTAAATCATTTTTCTACAGTTTTTTCTCATTAATCATTTCGAAGAATCTCGATATAATTTTCCGGTTTCTGGAAGTGTTATGTTTTGTCAGTCAGCAGACGGAATTGATTACTTTCAGACAAGGACGTAGAATTATTAATTTTGAAATTGGTTATAATTATTTTACAATTGTCTGTTTTCTAAAAGAAACTCTTATTAAAGACACAACTAAAGCTAATAATCAAATGCAATTTCGTAAAATCGAAATCCAATGTTTGGAGGTGCGAACCTACGACTTCTCCTGAGTATATATATAAAATTTTTCAGAGACATACCAGAAACTGGAGAGGTTTCCCATTTATACCGTTGTTAAAATTTTAATTAAACTGAAGAAGCATAAAAAATGACGAAAGGGGAAATTTAGACATCTTTTTTAAGTAAATATTGTTGGTTACAATTAGATGATAGTGACGTACATAAGAAAAGTCCTATCAGACAATTGGTTAATATAACTATATTGCATTAGACTCATTAAATGTGTATAGCAAGAGCAATTGAGTTGTGATTAGTTAACATTCTACACCAATTCAATTATTGTATGGCCAATATGACTGAGCAAAGTAAATGTTGTTTTTTACATAACATCAGTTATAGTTTATACAATGTGAACCAAGTTTGAAAAATATCATACAGAAATATTTTCAAAAATTTGTTAAGATTAATTGTAGGATAATTTACCTCTTTATAATTATATAAATCCCATAAGGACAATGGGAGTGATAAGTATATACTGAAAGAGTTAAAGATCATGAGAACAACAATAAAGAAATTGCGGTAAGATGTAAAGTGCTTTCTTCGAGCATTAAGCATCAGAAAGACAGCCAGATACGTCATGTAAATATTTAATGTCTCTAAATGTGATTTTGTCACGAGCTAGGGACATTATGGAATTTTGTTAATCTATCACCAAGACAGAAAATCCCCGAAGACCTGACATTTACGAAATATTTTTTATTCGTTTATGTAATTTTTAGTCAGTAAGAAATAATACCCTCAAGATAAAATATTAAATCTAGAACAAAGTCTAAACGATGTAGTTATTAGTTATAATCATAATTGTGTTATTTTGCTAAACTCTAAAAAGAAAAATTGAATTATCGGTAATATTAGGGCATGTGGTTATAGGATATTTGTAATTACTTTTCGAGGTTATGGCTTTTACAGAATACAAGTTGAGAATATAAATGATGCGCTTTTTTAAAACATCTTTTGCGATTTATCCATAATCGGAATTTTTTGTCTCTGTAATGTTTCAACGAAGATTAAAAAAAGGCGTCATTATTCTGACACTGGATGAGAGCAATTGATGCTCTGTTTTCTTAATGCTAAGAGGCCACTGCGGTAGCTCAGTTGGTAGAGTGCTCGCTACCTAAGTGGAAGGCCGTGGGTTCAAACCCCGGCCGGGTCTGACCCAAGACTTGAAAGTGGGTATTGACTGTTCTTTCACCAAGCACTGGGCATTACGAAATGAAAGTCACGGTTCTTTCGGATGGGAACTTAAAATAAACGAGGTCCCGTGTCATGGCAGGCATGGCACGATCAAGAACCCGTGCTGTATATTACCATCAGCATAACACACAGACAAAATATCTTGTACTTTCGCCTATAGCTGGCGACGTCTCGATATAAGTGAAATATTCTTGACTGGGACGTTAAACACCATTACTCAACTCAACTCTTAATGTTAATCTTAGACGAGAAAGCAATATCTTAAATTTAACATCTTGTAAATATATACCCGTACAAGGTTTAGCCCTATGACCTAGCGCTCTCCCACGGACGTTATACCACTCACATCACTAGTGAAGTTCTTTTTAAAACAGTTATCAAGTCGTAAAAAAACTAAAATTTACGATGTCAGCAAGCTTCCTGATTTACAAAGGAGCACTTAAACAGTGCAATATTTAAAGAAAAAATATTAATAAACGACTTTGCACATTTTAACGAAATGTTTTAAAAGCGATTATATACCTTTTTTCGTACTTAATATGTCGCTGAAGTGATTTAAAAATCAAATAAATTTTCAGGGCTAATGCACATAATAGGACAACGTATCAAGAGTTTCACCGAAACATCATATAACGAGGATGAACTAAAAACATTGGTTTCATGTTATTTTTCTTTCATTTCTTGTCTAATGTCCTTTTTATTACCCCCGCAACAAAGTAAAAGGGGTATAATGGAATCACCTTCTCTGTCAGTCTCTTTGTCCGCATTTTGTCCGGAGTTGAATTTAGATTACGTATAAATTAAAACAAACATACCAGTCCTTTTCCAGATAATTTACCTTTCCAATTTTCTGAAACTATGCACAGATATTAGACATCATAACAACCTGTGTACCTGCAATTATCAGTTTGATAGGATGAATTTTGTGAATTTATTGCCATTTTAAGACTTAAAATTAAGAAAACCTGCATGATTGCAATCATCATCATAAGAACCAATTACAATCAAATTCTCTACCAACAATTGAGAGCGCGGGGGGGGGAGGGGGTATAATCGCCTTAAGGGACAGTTCTAGTGTTATATGTGTTATATGTGGTAAAGTTTTGATGGGTAAACTGTAGTCAAGTATTTGTTTTCATTTGAAATTTTTTTATCAAAAAGAGTTGCTATAATACAGAATATTGCTTAAATAACATTGCATTTTTACTCTGGTTAAATAAAACAAACATACCAGTCCTTGTCCATATCACCATCCCAAAAACAAAGTAAAAGCTTTGCAAACTGGCAAAATATGTTATACACGCAAACTTCCATCAAGGAAGTGAGGCCGGGTGCTCCGGAAGGGTAAGCACCTCCTGTCTAGCTAGCTACATCCGTCACGTGCAAGTCAATTTTGAGAATGAAAGGAACAAAGAAAAATGGTAAGTCAAATATATCCAGTATAAGTTTGGATACAGTGACTACATACTTATCAACAATATTGTGATGACGGCCATAAAACTTTTGAAGGGCCTTGATTAGCCTAGGCTTGCAATATCCTTGTGTCAACAATTTAATTGTAAGTAATTTGCTTCGTTGCAGAAAGTCCCCATAGCGGGAACAAGCTCTACCGTACCGTATTACCTGTGAAACATATACACCATACGCAGGAGAAGCAGGGATATTACTGCAAAGAAACGGAAAGTTGACAATAGAAAAATTAAAGACATCACGTTTGTCGTACAGCTTCAGATGTAACCTTTCGTGGGTGTCATAACTGAGGTATAAGTCCAAATATGAAAGAGAACATGGACAATTTGTCTTGTCTTTTATTTCAAGCTCACTTGGATAAATGACATTCATATATTCTCCAAATTTGTGATTATTTAGAGATAGAACGCCATCTATATATCTGTATGTGTAGTTGAATGACTTAGCGACAGTCTTTTCTCCAGATTTGACAAGGTTCTGTAAAAATTCTAATTCATATGAATAAAGAAACAAATCAGCAAGCAAATGTGCACAGTTTGTGCCCATTGGTATACCGATTGTTTGTTGAAAGATAATACTGCCAAACACAACAAATATGTTGTCTATCAAAAACTCTAACATTTTGTTGATAGTATCTTCAGTATATTTTAGTTTGCAGTCTGTATGGTGTTTAACGAAATAACCAGAATCCCTGTTGAGCACTAGATATTTATATCTTGGTTTACCATTTTGTAAAAGAATGAAAAGTGAATGATTTGTTTTAGACGTTTTTTTCATTTTAGCATGAGGGATAGTGTTGTTAAGGGTAGAAAAATCAAAAGTTTTTATGCTATTTTTTGCATGAATCAAGGCATAATTTGCAGCTTCCAGCATAATAGCATATATTCTTGATCGCTCCAAACTTTCTTCTTTTTTCATAATTATATTGTGATATATTATAAGATAGTATTGTGACCAAATATTCACGCATACCAAATGTTTTGGATATAATTAACACAAGTATTACTTAAGAAACTAACACGGTTATTTTATACAAATAAACTAGCCTTATAGCCAACCTTAGCTTCGTTGTTCTTGAATCGTGAATCATTAACGATTTTCCTAAACGGGATCATTACGTGACAAAGGTCTAAATAGATAGGGAAGGAAATATATTAGAATCTAGAAATACAAAAATAAACGATTGATCTGCAACAGTTGGAGAGAAGAGGAACCATTGATTTAAAAGAAATGAAGTCAAACTCGGTAAGAACAACTGCCATGGTTGTGAACGGTCGTGTGAAGGCATGATTAGAATTCTTTTCTAAATCTATCAATAATTCCCCATCTATAAATATCCCAAGAGAAACGGTGGTAATCTCTGAATTAATTTTGGGTCGATTTCGCAAAGGTAAATAGACTGTAGTAATTCATTTGATTTCCAGATATCCCGACATATCACCTAGAAAAGAAATTAGTTTTATCCTAAGGGAAAAGGATTTTTGAAGCATTCACATGCTTTGTTTGTACGAAATTGTGTTGAGAAATTTATTAAAGATTTTTTGAAAAGAGTTTTTCGAACATTCTATGTCTATTATAATTTATATTATATTGTAGAGTGTATTGATTGCGAATGGTCCGTTCATTGATTTTGAAACTTCTGTAAACTGTTTCCCTTCGAACATGAACATATTTTAGCACAGGAAAACAGAAATAATTTAATTTGTTTAACGTTCCCTTTTGATGCTGGTTTATTTAATGTGTTTACACTAAATATTTAGAAAAGTCGGATTGTTATAAACCTTCTAGCTCTGTATGTCACGAGGTAAAATAGGTACGAATGTTGGCCGTTATTAAGAGATTGAATTAGTAAGCGACCGAATTTTTTAATTTAGTTTTACGCAGTTTTTTTTTACGTAAATGAGGCAGTCAGATTAAGTTGGTGGAAAAAATCTGAGTACTAGAATAAAACCACCAACTTTTAACATGCGAACTGAATAATTTCTCTCACTACCATCTTAGCCGTTCGGGACTCAAAGCTAATTGTTAACAAGGACTTTGATCCAAAAGCCTGTGCTTTTTGACCACTAGGCCACCGAAGCCGTGGTTATATAAAGATTTAAGTTAAATACGGTACCAAAGCAAAGTTGCATTTGATAATGCCTGGATTTTTATGTATTCAATGTTCGCTGTGATAATTTATTGTATTTTGAAACATGTGAGCAAACTTTTGACTATATTGTTTTATAAAAAATTTTAAAATAGAACACGACGAAAAACAATCCATCTTAAACTTATATAACTTTATTTGCTATATGAATACTTGTACGAGAGAGAGAGAGAGAGAGAGAGAGAGAGAGAGAGAGAGAGAGAGAGAGAGTTATGACAGTTTAATGTAACCATGTGACTTGTTCCCAAAAACAATAATACTGCTGCATGTAAAATGCTCTTAAGATTAACAATTTAAGTGTCTATTTTTATAACTTCTATAAAACAAAGAATTCAAAACTTTTTTTTTTCTAAATTTTGCATATAACGCTTTGTTTTGAGACTAAAGAGATAATAAGAAGTCATTTGGTATTTTGCTTTTATACAGTTGAAGAGCAACACAAAAAAAGACTTGTAATGAATGCCAGTAACATATATTCCTAGATCCAATTTTGGTGTTTGTTTCAATAACATTTTGAATTTGCATCTGACATAACATCTGAAATATAAAGTGGATTTAAACGAGTAAAATCTGGTAACATGATTAAATAAAATAGAGCTTAAAAAAAAACAATTCACATAACTAAAATATTATTACTTTACACTTACCAATTTCTGTGATTGTACATACTCTCCACAATCCAGAACGGGAATGTGTAGGAACGATGATATGCGTGTCATTATTATCACTATATGTTACAGGTTCGGTCTGATATACCCAAGCATCTGTCGCTATCGACAACGACAAGACTCCTACGGCGATTGCTCCTAGAAATAGCGAAGTTATCGCCATCAACTTTGGCCCACAATGCATGATATTTAAACACTCAATGTTCAATAAGAATTGCCTAAAAACCAGTAAAATACAGATTGTTCCAAAAGTAAACGCAGAGAGCTTAAATAAACATGTTCCTCTTGTGATTGAAATTTTGGAATAATTTTTGATAAATTTAGCTGTTTATGGTTTTTGATAAATTTTACTAAACCTTTTGATGATGATGTGTGTGGAGATCCTCTTCAGACTATATATCCCCATGTACATTTTTCTTAAAATGTGCGTTTTTGTATAAAAGTAAAATAAATTGTCCATATAAAATTTACAATAACAAAAAGTCTTCTTCTGTTTAAAAATAAATACTTCACACACCCCTTACAGCTCTAAGCAATATACATGCTATTTATTCGATGGTCTTTATAATGAAAAGTACTAATTCTCTCCGAACTGTTACTAACACAAGTTTTAGTTTGTTTAACACCGTTTAAATAGAATGGTCCTGAAAATAATCCTTAATTATAATTCAGTATTTTTTTTATTTGAGCACTCTAGACTTAAGCTAATGCTGATTCAATAAACACGAAATAATCTTTTACAATGCTTCTTCTCTTGTTTTCTCCTCATCAATTAAATCTTCAATTTCCATTCCATTAACAATGGATTTTATCCTATATAATCCTAAGTTACCGCTGTATAACAGTGTCTCAATCAACTAAAACATATATTATACATTTTATATATATATAAAGTT
This sequence comes from Tegillarca granosa, assembly GCA_029721355.1. Classification (NCBI taxonomy): domain Eukaryota; kingdom Metazoa; phylum Mollusca; class Bivalvia; order Arcoida; family Arcidae; genus Tegillarca; species Tegillarca granosa. The sequence continues at coordinate 34,749,852 of CM056594.1, read as the reverse complement.
CGCCATAATCCATCCTAATTTATAACTGTACTTTATATCACTGAAATCGCTATCATATACCCTCGTTCACAACAATTCTAATCCGTTTGCCTCTTTACTATATTGGATCAATTCCTGATATTTTTATTTTTATAGCCAGGTATCACCCTTTATATAATAATAAATGTTTGCGTCTAAACCCAATAAGACCTATCGCTAGTCTATAATGATCAGATGTATACTTTTTATAACTCCTACGTGTGAATGGTATCTTCGAAGGTAATATGTTTTCCCGGCAAATGTACACGCTATGACACCTTGTAGGAATGGCCTGTCAGTTTTGGAATATTGAAAATAGAATCTTGTATTACGATAATCAGAGTGAGACCTTTTATGTTCGTTTTAACAGCTAGCTGCAGCTATGCAGACTAAACATAAAAATAAAAATATAATAATAAGAAGTATGTAGGCCAGAATTTTTTTATCCAATATTTCATTATTTTAGTTTGAGTTTTAACAATTAAGTTTTGTTACAATTGTAGAGGTTTCAAGTTTTTACCCTTTGTTTATGCATTTAAAAAACTAAAATGAGTTTCGTTTTTTTCAATAGGAGCATGTATCGATTCAGGAAAAAATTTTCAAGCTATTTCTCTTTTATCGCATAAATGCCTGAGTTTAACGTTTAAAACATAATGTCAAAATAATGGTCTTTGGAAAAACCACTGTGGAATAACTGAAGACTATAAACTCTGTTTTGATACGAGTTTCATATATATCTAAGACGCGTTGCTGGAATATAACACCGTATTATAAAATATCAAACAAACAAACGGTATTTATTGATTTAAAGTTGTCCGTCCCAAATAATTACATCAAAACTATCTTTATCATCACAGACAAATACACCCATTTTTATAGTCGATGTGTAGACCAGAACATAAAATATTTCATCTTGAATTAAACATAAAATTGAGAAAACGGAATTATAGTTTATAACCTTGAAAAAAGTGTGTGTCTGTTCAATATTTTATTAATTTTTATAGTACATATATTTTAGTGATCACAGATAGATAAGGACTGTTATTACAAAAACTATAATATATATAAATTTAGCAGATAAAAGGAAATTGCATTTTGACTCGGCATTACATCGAATACAAAGGTCTTATATTTCTGCGTTTGGTAGGTGTCTGATAAGAGAAAAGCTTGTCAGAACTATCTACCTGCAGGTTACGTATGCTTTGATTAAGCACAATTCAAGCTTCAAAGCATTGGCAGGCATTTAAAAAGTAACTTATAGACAATAGAAGTATATTTCAGATTTTACAGTTTGTAAAATGAAACTAGCAAAATCAGTGAATTATATCCCCTGGTATTTTATTTATTTATTTACTTATTTATTTATTTATCTATTTATCTTGTTGTTGTTGTTATTGTAGTTGTAATTTCCAATTATGTTCAAGGTAGACTGATGTACTTGAAATAATTAAGAAAACTACATATTTTTTGCTGTAGGATACAACAATTTAATAGTAAATATATAACACAAATACCTGTAAATTTTATGTGCACATTTCGGAAAATTATTCCTCATTGGTGACACTAGGGACCAAAAAGTTTGATAGATAAAAAACATGAGACAAAATGTTGAAAATTAATGAATCTAAAGTTCCAAAACTATATGAATCAAAAGAGCAAATCTTAGTATGTCCTAACCCTGTTAATGCGTTGAACCTATATTCATTACATTGTTATGAATGGTCATGGAGGATAGATTTGGAGAATTACTGGGGCCAAGAATTTCTTGTTGAAATCTTAAAAGGATCATAACTCTAAAAAAAAAAATCCACAAACCAAATTTGATAAATGGTATGCACATTTCCTATTTATGTTGATTTTAGTATCAAGTTTCGTTAATTTTTAATGAATAGTTTCGAAGAAGTACTTCGAACAAGAATTTCCGATTGAAAACTTAAAGACCATAACTTTAGAAAATTTTACTAACCAAATTGGATTAACAATGGATTAACGAAATGCAAATTTTCTATCCCTGTTGATGCTTTGTACTAAGTTTGATTGAAGTGTGATGAAAAGTTGTGGGGAATTACCCGAAACAAGAAATTGGATGGACGGACGGAAGGGCGGACGAAAATCGAATATCTCCTTTTCTTCGAAAGGCGGGGGATAATTAGGATATAAATTAATTTAAAAACAATTTATCTTAGATCAAAGCTATCGCAAAAGACAGTAGTCTAGTATAAGAACAGTTCAAATATTACTTGTAAGTCTCATGTTTTATATATCTAAAACGAGTGGAATTCAAAATTAGGCGGTAAAAGGCACTGTCCTGTAAACGTATTTTAGATCCAGACCCGAAGGTCTTCTTCGAAATGCTACTACCGGTCACGTACACAAGATGATAAAAAATATGTTATAATGAAGTCTTCAAACCTACTGTTCATACAGTAATTATTGGTTTTTAACTTTTCTAATTTCATGTTTTGTTGTTGCGTGTTCTAGCAACCCTGATTATTACGGAATATGCAAATTATTCGGATGCAATTTTCCAGTAAACGTAATTGTACATTACTTGTATTATCATTTAGAGCTCTAATAAAGTCCCATCGGGGCACTAAATCATTAAGCAATCAGAACAAATAAGTCCCTTTGTTTTTGTAACTGTGCATATTGCCAAATATGTTAATTATTTGGACTGTGACTTTCTATTAAAAGCATTTATACATCATTCTTAATATAATCGCCATTGACGCACCAATTCGTTAAACAATCTCTACAGAGTTTATATAATTTCGGTTTGCCTTGGTTGCAATAATTACATTGACCATTTGTATCTGCAAAAAGTAAATCATATTTTAGAATATAAGAATTGGCTTATCTTACAAAAGGAAAAACTCACTCTGTAAATAACCTATTTTTTCCTAATATTCAAGTAGCCACTATTCTTACTTAACAAGTTAGATTTATTTTAATGAATACTCCACAGAGAGGCTGTTAATTTTAGGATTGTTGAGGAAACCAGATAACTCGTAGAAAACCGATGATTGTTGATAAGGAAATTGACAATTTTTTCTCAATAGAAATTCGACGTTCGGTGCAAGTCGATTAAGATCACTCGACCACCAAACATCCATCTTCATTTTTAAAACAAGTGTGATCATAATGTTCCATACTACAAGAGTGTCTCTGTCTTTTAAATCAAAGTAATTACTTAAATTACCTGCAAATTAACAAGATTCTCAAAGACGTCAATAATTTAATGTCATTTTCATTTCAATTTTAACTAACTTATTGTGCTTAAGTATTGTGAGTGTGACAGGTATATAAAGATATAGAGTTGCTTTTTTTAAGCATTTGACCAAAGGTTGTAGTTCATGTTTTCTTATATGCCTCTTTATTTTGATCATAATAGTTAGAACGGTACAGAGTTTATATAACTCTGGACACCTGATTGTTTGTCAATCGCTTAATAAGTAAAGAAAGTGTTAACATTTAGGTTTAGATGGTATGTGACTGATAGAATTAATGTAACTTTTTAATGTATGGTATCTTGTTGGATGCATGCAAGTTTAGAAAATGTTGTAAGGTGTTTCATATTGTTTTACTTGAATATATATACAGGTGTGTCAGAGGTAGGCAAACTTAATGTTAAAGGAAGTGTATGGCAGATTATGTTATAAAAATGATTTTAAACTGCAATGTTTGGACATAATATGTATAGAAAATAAAATGTATAATTGAACAGTGGAAGATTATAGATAAAGTGCCAGTCGTGCCATTGTCATCTTTAGTTTTACAAATGTGACGGTGAGTGTAGTAAGTAGATATTGTTTCTTAAAGAAATAAATTACATATAAAAATTAAATCATCAGAGAAAGTGGAACTTCAAATACCAATATTGTGATATAAACGAATAAAACATGTTAAAGAAACGCAAACAAATGTTCTGGTTAAACAGGTGACATTATTTTTCCTACTACCTAACGTTTAAATGCGAAGCTATGGATGTTGACCGAACAAATATTTTTAAAAGAGTTGAGTTGAGTAATGGTGTTTAACGTCCCAGTCAAGAATATTTCACTTATATCGAGAGGTCGCCAGCTATAGGCGAAAGTGCAAAAATTTTGCCTGTGCTTTGCGCTGATGGCATTATACAGCAGGGTTCTTTATCGTGCCTTGCCTGCAAAGACACGGGGCCTCGTTTATTTTAAGTTGCCATTCAAAAGAATCGTGAATTTCATTTCGTAATGCCGAGTGCTTGGCGAAAGAACAGTCACTACCCACTTTCATGTCTTGAGTCTGACCCGGCCGGGGTTCGAACCCGCGACCTTTCACTTACGGAGCGAGCACTCTACCAACTGAGCTACCGCAGTGGCTATTTTTAAAAGAATAAAAATTTTCGGAAAAAAACATACAACCAATACCAATGGGACAAATAAAATACATTAGTGTTCTTTATAACTTATATTTAATTATAATATGGAGTTATTGTGTTTTACGGTCTGGTGATGATCCTTTTGCTATATCGATGCTGTCAATTCCATGATGGTGGAGGAAATTGGAGTATATTTTTCATTTTGGAAGAAAAAATTGAGTATATTTCATCATCATGGAAGAGGAAACCAGAGTATATTTTATCATTTATTTTTCGATAATTGACACTTTAGATTACTCGGGCACCGAGACTCAAAATAATTTCAATAGTTTCTAAAATCAATCTTCAAAAGTCTGAAATCAATAAGTAAAATTTACCAGTGCCAAATCATTTACATTATTCTGTTATAGAATGTCTATATACACAGAATCAAAAGAACTTAAATGATGGCAATGTTTTAAAACGCCAAAATGTAAAAAAAAAAAAAAAAAAAAAAAAAAAAAACTTGATAAAGATAGTTCTCCGTATCACTCACTAACATTTACGAACTTTTATCGATGTATCGAAGATGGTTTTTAGATAAGATTACTGTCGTGATGTATTGACCTTTTGAGATCAAATTATACATTCTACTCTCGTTTCTTTTCCTGAAGTTATTTTACATTACATACATTTAATTGTCCTTTGGGATATAATCCTCATATATAAGTATTTACTAGTGTTGATTGTCTCACTTAAATTAGTGCATAAAATAACACTGTCACAGATTCTGAATACCCAAAGCAATTAAATATTCTTTATAATGTTGTCATACAAAACGCAAAACAATATAAAATTTACATTCTCCATTAAATATGTAAATTTCAAGCGTATTGCAATTGAGTATTTCTTCAGAAAGAATTCCAGGACGGATTCGGTTTGGACTTGGAAGGACACAAAAGGTGCCATTATTATTTTGTGTCAGAGAGACACACACGCGTGAAGTTCAAAGAACTATCGCCTTTACTTTATATCATTCAAGTTGATAAAGGCATTTTACTTGAGTCAGACTCCATTCAACCTCCGGTAAATATTCAATATATTTATTTCCGTTTAGAACTGCAACTTTATGAAATCTTATAATTCAAAAATGAACTTTTAATGTTTAACTACAAATAATTGCTTATTACACCTTTTAAACTACTTGCATCTTTTATATACCAAAATGTGGAAATATATAACACAAATACCTGCTAAATTTTGATGTGTCTTATGTGCACATTTCGGAAAATCATTCCTCATCAGTGACACTAGGGGCCGAAAAGTTTGATAGTTAAAAACATAAGCCAAACAGTTGAAAAATAATGAATCAAAACTTCAAAAACAATATGAATCCAAACCCAGCTAAGGAAACCTTTGCATGAGGGAACAAACCTTAGTTTTTTTAAAATAAATTAAATAAATTAAGGCGGCTAAAAATTTGCTAAATGGTATATTTCTGACAACACAAACTACTGTCCAATGAGTTATGGATAACCTCGGGGGGTTTTCAGCAGCGGTACCCGTTCAGGGGTAGTTAATACATATAACACAAATACCTGCTAAATTTGATTTGCGATATGTGCACATTTCGGAAAATCTTTACTGATCAGTAACACTAGGGCCGAAAAGTTTGATAGATAAAAACATGTTTAAAAATAATGAATCTAAAGTTCCAAAATAATATGAATCCTAATCCAGCTAAGGAATACTTTGCATGAGGGAACATACCTTAGGTTTTAATCAATTTCAAAAATTAAGGCGGCTGAAAATTTTGCTAAATGGTATATTTCTGACAGCACAAAGTAGTTATGGATACCCTCGGGGAGTTTTACTCCACCAGCAACTTTAATTGTCTTCATATTTAGATATCTTTAGATTGAAGAGAATTTCTGTTGACTTTTCTACTACACTTCAAGGTAATAATTTTTACACTTTTTAACTAAGAAGGAAATGTTAAATAGCCATAAGCGCAACCTGGTATAAAAAAGATTTCGGATTGGATTTTTAAAGAGCTATGTAGTCAGCCATTTTGTCTTTTAATGAAATGCTTCAGAATATTTGCAAACGCCCGCATTGGTTTATTTTTTTTATCATGACCCACTTTTGTGAATTTATTGGCATGGCAGATTTTTACGAATTGTATCAACGTATATTTGTATTGACAAATGTTGTTAATCAATTTATTATAATTATTAATTACTATTTATTATTATTATTAATATTATTTCAAAGAAACAAATCAGCTGTTTTATTAGACGACATATCTCAGAATGCATCGGCCTTATCTGATACGAAAACATTACATAATGATAAATCTTCATAAAATGAATTCTTGATAGAGCACTTGTCCGATTGCTTTTATCTTTGCTATAATTCATATATATTCAGACTGTTTTCTTTGCGTTTAAAGAAAACATTTTTACGTAATAAGATACCAAGGAATTATTTATTAATCGTCAATTTTCCTTGACAATTCTATTACTTGAAATGCTTTTTGTTCGTAAGTTTGCTTCATATACAATATATTTTTATTTCGTTATTCATCATTTCTTTTGAATGCAATTTTGTATCAAACTGGTAAATGCATTTTTGTGTCTCATCTCTGTGGATCCGATACCAGGTAAAACGAATTTGTGTAAATATATTTTTTGTCATAAAACTCAGTCAGACAACTAAACACGGATTATAACATCTGAAATATATTTTGAAAGTTACATCTGTTTACTTTCATTAAAACGAAATTTTTATCTCTGGAAAACATGTAATGTAAGTTTTATAGTACTTTACGCAGCCGATTTGTATATGTTGCAAAATCATAATACGTTTTTTATCTAGCAGTAAACAGGCCTCCCTCCACAGGCCAACAGAAAAGTAACTGACGTGTTTGGCAAACACAAAGGCAACCAAGAACATAAAAAATAATAAAAATACATGCTATAGCGACATTTTATATATATATATATATATATATATATATATATATATATATATATTCTTATTTTTTACGGTTGTGATTTAATTATACGATTAAATAATTTATAAAATACCATTTCATTAATTCTAAACTGTCTTAAGAATCAAATAAAACACATTGCTTATAAGAGTACAACAACTGTTATTAAGCAATTGTTTTAGTTTGTTCATAGACAAATCAATTTGCAATAAAGCTTTATTATCTTTCTTAACAGTTGTTAAACATAATCAATGAAACAGAAACAATTAATTGATGTAAATTATACCCATGAATGTTGTAAGAATTCTAGAAGGGTCCACGTGTAATAGTTTTAAGTTAACTACTCGTCCTAGAAGAGACATTCCATGAAGTTAAGTATTTAATGTTTTATACTAAACGTTATTAATCTTGATTTTATGTTTCTTTTTTTGTCTCCGTTTGGAAAGAAATAGGTCCCTTGTACGACATTAAAACATCACTGTTTTGGTTTTGTTACTCGAATACTACTGTTATTGTATGAATGTTTAAAGCATTAGTTTAAACAATTTCTTAAGTATTATATTCCATTACAAAAACGTTTGATACATTTAGTTTTCATGCATTGCCTGAATGGGGGGTGGGTGTGTGTGTGTGTGTGTGTGTGTGTGTGTGTGTGTTCCTACAGGAATTATATTTTATCCAAAGTAAATCATAATATTTAATAGAACGTACTAAGTTAAATTCAAGATGACTATTTAACCTAGCAGATTAACCCTTCCAATCTTTTTGGAAATAGAATACATTTTTGGTTTAAAAGATCGTCAACAGTTTTAGAACCTTCGTAATTCTGAAGGTTAAGTTACACTAACACAGTTTGGAAATACTATTGTTGCATATCTTTTTATATCATTTTTAAATAATTTCATTTCACAATAAAAAAAAACACAAAAGATATTTTGCATTATCAGATTTAATAACAAGAGACCCATGGGCCTTAACGCTCACCTGAAGATATGTCCGATATTGTTTGCAAAGTGCAATAGACAATATATTAAGTACAGAAACTTTAAAACTTTGTCAAGTTAAGAACTCCCACAAAAATTAATCATATATATATCCATTCACTTTTCATTTATAAGTAGCTTATATAATATGCATGAAGTAACTGTAATGCAATGAATAATTTCAAAATCATTAATCAATTTTAGTATAATTATGAAGCTATGTCCTTGACCTTTGAACATGTATGACCTCGAACTATATATGATTGTCATGTCAATACCTACAATATTCTAATATACATGCCTATGCATGAAATTAATAGCTTTCAAGATAATGAATACTTTTAGTATTCCTATGTTTATATGACCTTGACCTTTCAATATATGACCTTGAACCATATATCAAAATTATCAATGTCGCAAAACCTACAATGTTCTAATATACATGCCTATACAAAAAAGTTAATACTTTTTCACGATAATTAGCAATTTAAGTCATCTTCTGCAGCTGTGATCTTGACCTTTGAACATATTACCTTGAACCATATATCAAAACGATTGTCATGTCAATACCTACAATATTCTAATATACATGTCTATACAAAAAGTTAATAGTTTTAAAGATAATTATCAATTTAAGTCTTCTTCTGCAGCTGTGACCTTGACCTTTCGATATATGACCTTGAACCATATATCAAAATGATTGTCATGTCAATACCTACAATATTCTAATATACATGCCTATACAAAAAGTTAATAGTTTTCAAGATAATTAGCAATTTAATCTTCTTTTGCAGCTGTGACCTTGACCTTTCAACATTTGACCTTGAACCATATATCAAAATGATCGTACTTGCAATACCTACAATATTCTAATATACATGCCTATACAAAAAGTTAATAGTTTTCAAGATAATTAGCAATTTACGTCTTCTTTTGCAGCCGTGACCTTGATCCTTTCAACATATGACCTTGAACCATATATCAAAATGATTGTCATGTCAATACCTACAATATTCAAATATACATGCCTCTACAAAAAGTTAATAGTTTTAAAGATAATTAGCAATTTATTTCTTCTTCTGTAGCTGTGACCTTGACCTTTCAACATATGACCTTGATCCATTTATCAAAATGATCGTCATGTCAATACCTGCAATATTCAAATATACATGCCTATACAAAAAGTTGATAGTTTTCAAGATATAGTGACAAATATATAATTTTTAGCATTTTCACCACTCAGTGCCTTACAATTTCCCCATTTTGAGCCCCATGGCTACCTTTTTTGCAAATCTGAAAATAGATGACCCAAGGATGTTATAAATGAAATAACTTAGGTATATCCCTTGTAGATTCAGAGAAGAAGATTTTTAAAATTTTTCACTATTTCTGAGCTTTCAGCTCAGGTGAGCTAAAAATCGATATATGGGTACGAAAAGAGATTCAACGTCAATGATTCTAGAAAATAGTGCAAACTGGTTGCATTGGTTTTGAGACAAACATTAAAATAATTGAATGTTTTATTTCAAAGCCTTTTAACTTCAAATCATGGTTCGTTCAATTTTCAAAATGCTTTTTTGATGTAAAAATAAACCAGTTCTTAAAAGCCAAATCATATTCAAATATGAAAACGTATTTCAAATACCGATGTTAAAGCTTGAACCATAAGGATATAAAATTTAAAAGGCAACTGATGCATGATTATCTGCGATCACAAAACCTCTAGTGCAAAATAACAATTTGATTTATTTTAGTTTTCCTCACTTTGCAATAACTGGTAAAAACTCAGTAATGATAACTTTACCAGAAATTAGATTTTCTTGTCGATTTCACAGCATTTTTTTAAAAAAAAAACATAAAACCTATTGTTTTGGTCGAATTTCCTACACGTTTTATAAACTCTTTATCTGTCAGTTTTCATGTATAATCAAGTTTGTCCAACTTGTTGTTGTTAAATGTGTTTAGCGCTTGAAAACACTTTATATCATTCTATATGATTCAAGTAAATTAAGTAAATTGATACTCGCAATGTAATGGCGTTTTAATACACTCTCGGTTTACAATTACAACAAATACGTATAGACATCAATAGGTTGAAATCAAACCTAAGTAACAGACTGAAAGAATATTAAGTCACAGAATTGAACAGGAAAATAGAATATATTTTGCTGGTAAAATGACGTTAATGTTTTGAATATGAACAGGAAACAAAATCTACGTAGTGGTATTGTAATGGCAAGCATTCTAAGAATAAAATCTTGTTTGTCTGGAATTTTGTAATGGATATGTAGATTTTTAAAATACTGTGCATGTTTTCTTCTTATTATTTAAATCACTGTTTTTATATTGTTCAAACAAAAGGTTTTGAATTTTTTATGCCAGCATGACTCATAAATCTCTTTTTTTTTTAAAAATCCGAGATAGCGATTAAGGGATACAATACCTTGTTTTTCAAGCTATTCTTTTTTTAACTACTTTGTTTTATTTTTTACTTTTGATCTGGATACTGTGAATACATTTACATTCGTGGGCTCCAATTTTCGTTGATGTCAGAAAAAATACCATTTCGTGGGATGATGAATTCGTGGGTTAAGCACCTGTAAACTTCTTGTTTTGAATGTAACTGCCAGTGATGTTTGGAGAACCATTTTCCTCGTCATTTATTTTCAAGTTGAGTATAAATCAGGTAATATTAAAGTCAATTGTGTCAATAGAAATTATGTTAATTATGTATATTTAAAGCAATCCAAATCAATGTTATTATGAATGAAGACAGTGAGTTTGTAATCACGCCTCGAGGGGTAAATTTATCTATGTTCAGATATTTGCAAATATATTCGTTGACATGTAAATTCGTGGGTCATGATGTCCACGAAAACAACGAAAATTGGAATAGTATAAAATAAAAATTTGGTTTTACACTGGTATTTGAATAAACATCGAAATGTTGTAAAGCTGAAAAAAGCAGACATTCTTTTTAACAGCTAAGTCATTTTTAAAATATTTTTTCTTCTTACAACAATAAATAATAGGATCAGCTAAATCTCCTAAATTTTCTAAATTCTCCTAAATAAGCACTTCTTTAATCCAAACATCACTAGCATCTACCATTAGTTTGAAATGTTTTGAAAAAGCTAGAGTTAAGAGAACTGGTTTACTGACTAAAATTGATTTTAAACTTCATAAGTTAGACTCCACAAATGTAGTTGTTTCGTTAAGATATTAGTTAATAATGTAGCAATTAAAAAAAGCAAAACTTTCTTTAAAAACTATTATTTCTAAAAAACATCTTATTATCTTTTCTTTAATCACTGAAAGCTAGATAATTAAAGATAACTGAGAATTGCCTCTACCATAGCTGAAACTGGTTTAACTCGGAACTGACCAACAAAGTGTCCCAAATATTATACTGTTGCTTAACAAAATTCACATTAAGCAGTCAATACTGTACAAAACGAACGTTCAAATAACTGTCTAATGGTATTCAAATAGTCATTCTAAAAGTCACATATACAAGAACACCATCTATATAAGTTTCACAACCCTCCAGTCCTTTGATTACACTATTAAATCATTCTCTGGAAGGTTGCTGGAACATTTGTTATTCCAAAAGGCAACACTATGAATTCAGATGTTACAAAAGCTGACACTTATTTTGCTCTTTCTATAAACAACAGTTACCAGTAACCCTTCAGTAAATCAAACTTTTCAAACATATAAACTTAGCCTGTCTTATCTTGTATATAGAGTCTTCTAGCCTGGAAATAGGATTCTTTGTGACAGCTTTACCTTTTCGTACATTAGTTAAAACAAAAACGTCTTGTCTGGTCTAAGAACTAGAATAAATATAGAACATCAGTTGCTACTGCGAATGTCCAAAAGGCAATTCAAACGCACTAAACGAACTTAAACCAAGTGAATCCTGAACCACCTCTATGACAGTAAATAATAAGAAATAAATATTTTGATCCCAGTCTTTTTCATATTGGAAACAAAATCTTTGAAGCACAGTTTTAGATTTTAAAGTGCAGCTTGTGACTCCAGAGAGTAGACACTGGAGTTACACTGCGATACAACTAACTCATGAACTACCTGCTGAAACATATTGGACATAAGATTTTAACCTTTGTTTAACTGAATAGCCCTAGGAAGACCAAACAAAGTGAAAACTTGATTAGCGTATTTATTACGTTTTAGCCATGATATTTCTCAAAGAAACTTATTCTGTAAAACGAGTTGAAGTGCACATAATTGTCAGCAAATTACTCTTTCCTGTCCTGGTATTAGGCACTGGTCCAACACAGTTGATTAGAATTCTGCTAAATGGTTCCTCAGAAGCTGGTATAAGTACAGAAAATGCAGGGGAACTTTTTTGAATAAGTTTCCCAACAACTTAACACACATGGCAGGATCTGCAATATTCCACAACATCGGTTTTTATTTAGGCCAATATATTCTTAAGAATTTTATTGTGTGTCTTTTTTACACCTAAATGTACAACCATGACAGTACCGTGAGCAAGAGCCATCACATCTTTCCTAAACAAACTAGAAACCACCATCTGTCGAACATCTCTCAATTCACATCTGGTTTGGCATTAGGGGGTTTCCAATTCTTCAACAAAGTACCATCATGGTAATAAAAACGTTCTGGAATCCATTCAGATTCATCTCGTTAAAGTGCTCTAGGTGGTGAACCTCAAGGTCTTTGTGTTGTTTCTCAGACAATTGAATAACTGTTGAGAAGCAGTAGTATCACGTAAAATTCAAACAGGTTGAAGGGTAGAATTTTCAATAACAAAAACAAAACCCTGAGACACAGAAGATTTATATTCCTCCATAACAATATTCACATTACATCTGATCTGTTTATCATGCTTAACACAAACATTACAGATAGATGACTAATCCTTGACCTTACAGCATCATATTTATTTCCGTACTATTAGTACTTCAATTACTTCAGTTTTTAATCTGAGCTATAAAAGTGAAAAATGCTTATGATAAGGAGCATAGTTACCTAAATAACAGTAGCCTGTGTATAGTTTTAGAATTCTTATCATCTTTTTAAGGTCAAAGTAATACTTTTTTTAAATAATTCTTTAGGAAACATTAGTTCGCGTTTTCTATCAAAATTATTTACTTTGGTTGTCTTGAATCATCTATCATAAAAGTCGAACTTTTCCCCTGGCAAATTCAACATATGTCTAAATTTAAATTATTTGAACTTCTAAATCCCTGTCTGTAGGTTTCAGGAACTAATTCATAGCTTTTTTAAAATAAGTTTTAACTACATCTGCTGAAAACCTCTTGAGAGAAGGAGGAAAAAAACTTCAGTATCTTTAGCTTTTCCGATTAAAACATTTTGTAACCATGGTGACCAGACAGTTTTATGCCACTTTAATCAGGCAGTATATTTTCGAATTCAAAAAAATAATTATCTGGCGAATTTTCGATAAATTTGTAATATTTTAACTGCGTCAAAAGTTTCTATATTCTTTTCTTGTTAAAACGTTAGTTCCAGTCTACTCAAGGCAACTTTTTTTTCAAACTGTATTTTCCGTCTTCAATTTTAAACCCTTTTCTCACCAGTTGTTTTTCTGAATTTATATTTTTGGATCAGTTCCAAAGCCATATTGAATTTATTTTCATATTTAAATTTCAAGTTTGTTTTAGGTTCTTGTTCCGTTCTAAAGCTATTCTGAATTTATGTTCAAATTTTAATTTCAATCCAAACATTAATCAAGACTGATGTAAAATTGAACTAATTGAACAAAATTAAAACAATTGTAACATTTAAACGACAATAATTATAAATAATAATTCCATCTAATATCTATTATCTATTATTTATTATATCTATTAAAATAATAAGTTTTTACAATATATCTCAAACATAAAATATAACAATAGCTTTTACATAAAAAGGCATACTCCCATGTATGTATGTATGTATGTATTTATGAATGGATGGATGGATTGAATTAAAGAATGTAAATTTATTGGATTATTTTACAATTTGTCATTATGAGTTATTTAACTTGTCTTTTTCATGTGAGGTAATCAGAAATTAACGAATCAATGTCATAACTGAATCGTGCCTTCTGCAATAAGGCTCTCGTTAATGCAACGTTAACATAATAAGTTTAAATTCTTACATATAAACTTTCGTTAGAGATTTTTTTAAAAATAAAAAAACCTTTAATTGAAGATAAGGTTTAAAATTGAAGCGTATGTTTTGCTGTATTTGCATATACTTGTAAATTTTATAAATAAGTTATAAGAAATCGACTATAAATTTATAAAAAAAAAAAAAAAAACAAAGTAAAAAGCAATGCTTATCGAAAATAATTTAGAATACCAATTTTCAAAATAAATAAAAGTATGGGTAACTATAAATTAAAGAGAACATTGGTTATTAAACAAACCACAAAATTTGAATAACTTTTAAAATAGTTTTAATAAAAGTGTGCAGAGATAAAAAACGGACATTAAAATCAACAATTGAGTAAACTATAACAAATTTTGACACTTAAATCAACCCAACCTATCCTCGAAGTCCTATTAATTAAGTTATTTGTTAAGATTTTCAATACAAATGAGTAATCATTTTAAAGACATTTCAAGAGCTTATGATAACTTTTTTTAAAACAATATTGTCTAAATTTAGGTTAAGAAATATCTTAGTTAAAAAATGACCGTAAAATTTGGGCTTATTTCCTAAACTTTAACATTAAGAGGAATAAGTAAAAATAGTGAAGGCGTGTTCGTTACAACAACCATCGCAACCAAGAACACGACTAAAACATATTGTTCGAGTTCCTGATTCAAATATCTGTTTGTGATGCTTTCAATTTGTCAGTTTTTGTGTATAATCAAATTTGTGTATATGGATTGTTATTGTGAGAAGAGTCTAGTGCTTAAAAGCCTTCTCAAGTTACTTGATAGCTTATAAGTATATTGCTAAATTAACACAAACAATGTTATGATAGGTTTTTTGTTTAGAATTAACTTTTAATTTGTTGTTAGAATAAAGCTTGTAAATCTAGAATTATTCTGTTTGGAAATTTGATGATGTTTATAACTTAATCTTTTCATCGATCATGATAAAATTACATTCGATGTAGTTAAAATTCGCGAAGATATACACTCATGTGCCAAATTAAAAGTCACACAATGGCTGACGTGATATGACAAGCTGAAAAAATTAGAAATCTTAATGTTCTTATTTTTGAAATCTAATGAAGTTACTTACCCTAATTTTCATTTCTTTGTGATTACATCCATCACTGTCAGAACAACCCGCATTCGTTTTGGCAATTACATATAAATGATTTTATGTAGGTTGGATGAACAAAGGTCCATATTTGTAAGACATTGTCAATCAGATCTTGTCTCGTTTTTATTCGTGGAACTCGTTTTTGAAGTTTCATTTTCAGAGTTTGCATCAAATTTTCAATAAAATTCAAGTCTAGGAGATTGTGGGGGCCGATTCATGGTGTGGATGCGATTTGCAGTGTTCCATCTACAAGTCTCTTGAGACGTATGCATGATCTTCTTGGAAGATAGAAGCTGGTTGGTCCTGTTTATATTTCACAATGACTGGCAAAAGATTGTTATCCAGTATCTCGATGTATTTTCTTGAATTAATATTACTATCTATCGGTGTTAAGGTACCAACAGCATCAGAAAGTGATGCACCCCCAAAACATAACACTTAGCTGTGGAGTTTGATGATCATTATACATACCAAGACAGCGTGGTTTCCATTTTTCCTCATTTTTTTCTTCAAACAAAAACTTTTCTTTTTTTACCTTAAACAGTTTGTGTTTCATAAGAAAATGTAACCCTGGACCAATCACGATTAACATTCCAGTGTAAAAGAGATCTACAGAAGAGTCTTTGCTTTCATCTATTTTGCTTTGAAATGGTGGTAGTCTTCTTTACAACTCTCCTGTGATGCCCACTGTCATGTAACCTCCTTTGAATTGTAAGTTTTTATAGCTTCTGTAGTGTATTTACATTGTACAAAGGTAGAAATAACTGATTAAGTCTTTCTACGGTTTAATCTAACAATATTGAAAAGTCTTCTGTCAGCCCTTTCATAGATCTGTCTCTTTCTACCACATTTTGACTTTCTTGCACTATCAGTCAACAAACTAGGATTTTCCTTATTTTCATTTCTCTTCAACAAATGACACACTGTAAATATTTGTCCAATTTTACCAACCACCATTTCCTTCACTTTTCAATGTTAGAATGAATTTCTTTTGTTCCAATGTCAAATCCTACCTTCTTGCAGCCATAACTTTAATATTGCAGACGACTATTTTATTGTAAGCAATGACTTATCTCCCTTTGACCAGTCAGTAGGTGATACCCGAGTTTACACCCTGGTAAAAACGTAAGTGGTCAAAATATCTCAACACTGGTAAAATTAAAAAATGAATAGGCAAGTATATGACTTTTTTGTAAATATATAATACAAATTAGTCAGCCATCTTGTGACCTTTAATTTAGGCACATGAGTGTAGATAGCCTATAACTGTACATTTATCCGATTTGTATGTATATCTTGTAAAAAAAATAACTGTGAATGCTGAATATATTGAAATTTACCACTGTTAAAAATGCACTGAACGCAAATACAATCACAACGCACATTACAAGTAAATTTGAAAAATTCTTAAGCCTTGTTTGAAAACCAATTACGTCTTTACTAGTGCTGATCTAACCATTATTACAATGTATATACAAAATATTAACAGTTCTTCATTCAAAAAACGCCGTTTTTGTATTTGACGTATTCGAAAATTTTTAGCGAGATATTTACTGTTTTAATAATACTAGTTAGTGAGTTAAATTTTGTATATGTTTTTTTTTTTTTTTTTCAAAAATTAAAATTCTGCCCGGTTCTATTTTTGCGTTTTCTACATTGTGTATAAACACAAATTCCACTTAAATGAAAATTTTCATTAATTCTAGTGAATTTGTTCCAGCTTTGT
The DNA here is from genome assembly GCA_029721355.1 of Tegillarca granosa. Lineage (NCBI taxonomy): Eukaryota > Metazoa > Mollusca > Bivalvia > Arcoida > Arcidae > Tegillarca > Tegillarca granosa. Next base: position 34,732,519 of record CM056594.1, on the reverse strand, counting down.
ATATTTTGTAAACGTTACTTAGTGATTAATACTAAAACACTGGCAATGAGTAGAGTCAGTGGCATCTGTATATCAAATCTGAGTGTAAAAATTGATATAAAAATCAAATATATCATTAAAATTTTCTACCTTTTCCAATAGTCTAGCCAAAAACTGAAAGCGGTATTCAAAATTAAAAAACACATTCATGACATTCGTTATGTTACGGCATATACAGAGTTGCACTTTTTTCTTATGAATTTAATTAGAAAGCTGACTACATAGCTAGCACAAAATTATTTATATGATATATCCTGTTTGAGAAAGATGCATCTAGGACGTCTCGTGGAATAAGAAATAAGACATGTAGACTTAAAAAGAAAGGATGTCTAAACTTTACTAACAATTCGGAAATCTGCGGTAGTGTTTGATGATAAAAGATTTCGCATACTTAATATAAGATAATGTCAATCAGCCTAATGAACACTTCCGACTACGTAATTAACCATAAAATGGTACTATATTGATCTATTTACTATTGTCAGGTGAAGCACTCTGGAATCTATACATAGAGTCCGTAGATATAAGGAATGGAATCTCAACTTCGGTTCTTAGTTGCTGTAATAACTCCTTTTATTAATTAATGTGTTTATTTTTATCTATCTCAGCTTAAGCGGAAATTGTTCTTCAGAGTGTCAAGCTTGTACGCAGAAGATTTCAAAATTGACACCAATAACAACGTATGTCACAGACGTTTTGCATGTGATATATGCTCTATGTAACTATATAAGCTACAAAATTACTGCTACCGACAATATTACTAAAAACTAAAATTTGAAATTAAGGTTTGTTACCTCGTGCACAGCATTCCTTAGCTGATTGGATTTATATAATTTGAAACTTTAGATTTATTATTTTCAACTGTTTGGCTTATATATTTATATATCAAACTTTTCGGTCTTAGTGTCACTGATGAGGAATGAATTTCCGAAATGTGCACATCTGGCACATCAAAAATTAACTGGTATTTGTACCATATATTTAATAGCCCTTATCGGGTACCGCTGCTGGTGGAGTAAAACTCTCCAATGGTATCCATTACTCAGTAGGCAGTACTTTGTGCTGTCAGAAAATGTACCATTTAGCAAAATTTTCATTCGTCTAAAATTTGAAATTAATTTAAAACTAAGGTTTGGTCCCTCTTGCACAGCATTCCTTAGCTGGATTTGGATTTATATAATTTTGAAACTTTAGATTCATTATTTTCAACTGTTTGGCTTATATTTTTATCTATCAAACTTTTCGGCCCCTAGTGTTACTGATGAGGAATGATTTTCCGAAATGTGCACATCTCGCACATCAAAATGTAACTGGTATTTGTATTTTATATATACATATAACGATCTCTAACTGTAACATCGATCGAGCAAAAAAAACATAGAATAAAGTGTAAAATACTTTTTTGAGATTTCATTCAAGTGTTTTTTAATTTTTCTTTCATTAAATAGTACAAAGTAACGAGTTACATTGTAATTGTAGCTGATCATAATTAAGTTAGTAACAGTTTGTTTCACATATATTAGACACAACCATACCAGTAGATGTCCTTTTAAAAGTACTTGACTCTGATCATAATAACCCTAAATTATTCAACTCTCGATGTGTTAATAAATATATTTTGATAAAGTTGTCTGATTATCAATTTGTTTTTTTAATTGACATTTTCTGTCAATTATGCAACAAACAGATGGCTAAAAAGAGTAACTTTTAGCATGTCTAGACATTAACAAACACATTTAATTACAATTAAGCACTTTTCCAGATGTAGCTATATAAAATGTCATTGACTTCTGTAGGTTATTCAGAATTCTTTCTCATCATTTAGTTTACCACCAACTCAGTTTTTTTCTTAATATAGAGCTAAAAATAAGAAAGGACAGAGAAAGATTGTTTTAGCAACTTAAAAAAATAGGAAAATAGACGTCAGAAAAATTAGCTTGCCTTAAATGTAAAGTCTCAGTTGCAAAACTCTCGTTTGTATAAATGATAAACAAATGTCACATTATTTAAACACTATTTTTAAAGAGAATTAAAGAGTCAAAAGTTTGAATATTGATTACTAGATTGGAAAACTTAATTTAAACAGTTAATTGATAGAATTGAACTATCAGACATGTATCAGTTTTGTTTTTTCTGATTCAAGTTAAAGAAAAAAATGATTTCCCCTCATAACTCTAAAATAAACGAAGTATAAAAGGAAATTTGTAGCTAACTTTTCTTAGTGAAAAAAGAATCAACCAAGTTCACTAAGCAACAAATAAAAAAACAAAACAACCGACTAACTCAAACTGAAACCAAGGATTTAAAAATCGGTATTTTGATTGGTTCGTTCGTTAAATGTATTTAAATTTTAAGCTATTTGTGACGAGGCAATTTTAATTAATCTCGATAATGAATCTTTACAGTTGTTTATGTAGTGCGTGAGAGTGCAAGTGTGTCTTATCTGCGTTGTAGTAGTGCGCACATATGGCGACATTTGGAGTGCTAGTATAACTCGACTGCAGACCATTCAGTCCAATAGACTGAGCAAACCGATAAGTGCCTAAGACAAAAAATATTTCTATATAGGTCGAACACAGAATTTAGACTCCTTGAAATAAAAGACATGCACCTTAACCATTCGGCCACTTTTAAAGAACATGAAACAAAACAAAATGGTTTTTATTTGCATTATTCAAGTTTTTGTAAGTTTATTGTTTAAGACAGGTGCAGCTTTGAATGCATTATCAGAAAAGGAATTTATATGCTCACTTTGAATTTTCAAATAGTCATCGTTAAAAGCATTCACACTTTTACATTCACATTTGCATCATTTTTATATCTTTTAGATGTGAGAATTAAATTCAGTGCCTGGTAATAATAGCGTTTCTATTTCGATATATTGTTCTGAATTTCGCTAGATCAATGACAATGTCTAAATTACTTTTAGCCATAAGGGTATTATATGTCATTAAATTCTCTATAATACGCACAAAATCCTTTTCAAATCTATCACATTAATTCATGTTTGATTTAAGACTGATAAAAAAGAAAAAGACATAAAGCAATATGCTACAAACAACGTTTGACATATTAAGACACAAAACAATGCGTTTGTATTATTGAAATATGATATTAAGATTAATATAAAAGTACAAGTAGAAAACTTAAAATTCCTTCTTTAGGGAGATATGTCGCTTTATACATTGTAATAACTTGATCTTGTGATATGTATGTCTGTTCAATAAACATGTTCAATTTTCTCCTGCTTGCTTGCATTGCAACGTTGACAACTATGTTTCGTTCATCGTATACACGGACTATGGTTTATACGTGGATAAATAGTTTCATAGTTTTTTATCCTTTCATTCTCAAATTTGATTTTGCACGTGACGCTGGCTAGACTAGAGGTGTTTATCCTTCTGGATTACCCGGTCTCACTTTCTTGATGAAAGTTCACGTGTGTAAATGAAATAGTTACTTTTCAAAGTTTTTGCTCTGCTTTTAGGGTTTTGATTTGGACATACAAAAACTTGTCAAATCTGGTGAAAAGACTGTTGCTAAATCATTCAACTACACATACAGATATATAGATGACGTTCTATCTCTAAATAATCTCAAATATGGAGAATATGAGCTTGAAATAAAAGACATGACGGATTGTCCATGTTCTGCTTCATATTTGGATTTGTACCTCAATTTTGACACCCACGAAAGGTTACACCCGAAGCTATACGACAAACGTGATGACTTTAATTTTTCTATTGTCAACTTCCCGTTATCCCTGCTTCTCCTGGTGTATGTATTTCACAGTTACTACGTTTATGTAGAGCTTGTTCCCACTATGGAGACTTTATACAACGAAGCAAACTGCTAACAATTTAATTGTTGACGCAAGAATATTGCAAGCTTAGGCTAATCAAGGTCCTTAAAAAGTTTTATGGCCGTCATCACAATATTGTTGATAAGTGTGTAGTCACTGTATATAATCTTGTACTAAATATATTATACTTACCATAGTTCTTTGTTCCTTTCATTCTCAATGTTAACTTACACGTGACGGGTGTAGTTAGCTAGACAGGTGGTGCCTACCCTTACGGAGCACCCGGCCTCACTTCCTTGATGAAAGTTCACGTGTATAACTAAATTTGCCAGCTTTTGCAAGTTTTTACTTTGTTTAGGGATTGTGATGTGAACAAGGACTGGTATGTTTGTGTTTTATTGGTATGTTTGTGTTTGATTGAAATGAATCAAGTATTAAATGTAATAAATTTCAAATAATTAAGGATGAGTCCAAAGGTAATTATGGCTAAACAAGCTGGATTGTTTTGTTTTAACAAACCAAGTTAATAATTTTATTATCAAATTGTATAAAATTGTTTAAAAAAATACTTAAAATTTTTTTTTAACAAATTGCTTTAACAATAGATATTTCATCAATTATATCATATTTGATGAATTTTAGACGAAAAGCAAAAAACAAAATCTGCATGTTGAAAGCAAATCCCATTTGGTGCACATTCCAAGGTTTTAAAATTTAAGAAAACCTTCGACTCGGCGTTAACTTTAACTTTCTACATTACATTGCGAGATGTGTTTTAATTCGCCAAAACACACACACACACTCTCTCATTATCTAAAATTTATCAATAAATTAAACACTAGAAATTTATTAAGTCAAAGTCGCCTAAATATAAAATCTTTATGTACAAAACAATATCTCAAAATTCATTTACACATACTTGAAGTCTAGAAAAATATAATGCAGTAAGTTTTCAATAAAAAGAGAGTTAAATGATGATTAATAGATTACGGCATCTAAAATTAAATGAAAAGTTTAATTGCCTCTAAAAGCACAAAAATATATCCATTTCCTGTTTAGAAATGCAATATCTATGTTATTTCGTTGATTATTGACTAATGGATTTGAACATCACAAGAAATTGGGCTAAACGTGTCTTAACAATTTTGAAATATATAGTAGTATTTTGCTTGACTAGGCATCACTAAATGTAAGCAATGAATGTATTGTCAATCAGTCTAATGAACACTTCAGACTAAGGAAATGACCATAAGATAATACATCATTTGATAATCTATTTACTGTTGTTTAGTGTAGTAACATGCAATCTTTACAAATTGTTCGAGAGAAAACAGGCATTGAATTCGATCTTTGACGTTTGCTTGCTATGTCAACACTTTTATGGGACTTTTATTGTATGACCAAAAGGGTTGCCCGTTTGTAAGACCGTCAAATGTAAAAATCTCGTTAAATGTAAAAAGATCAAAGTTGACATTAAATGTAAAAACAATTTGACATTAAATGTAAAAACAATTTTACTCTAAATGTAAAAAAGGTACAAACGTAAAAACTTGACATCAGATGTTAAAAGCATTTGATGCTAAATGTAAAAACATGTAAACGCTAAATGTAAAAATGCCGATTAACGTTACATGTGAAAACAAAAAAGTGATAAATGTAAAACAAAAACATAGCTCACGTTAGCATAAATCTGCATTGGAACTGTGTGCACATAGTAGGCTTCCAATGAAAAACAAAAATCAAACTACTGAGAAGCGTTAAGCTGGCACCTATGTGTGGTTTCTAATGATGTATTTAATGTTTTACAGGATTTCAGTGTAGACTAAAGTCGTCTTTATAATGCTGGCACACTGTTAGTGATGCCGAAATCGAACCAACATTTACATTTAGAGTAAAACTGTTTTTACATTTAATGTCAAATTTGATCTTTTTACATTTAACGTGATTTTTACATTTGACGGTCTTACACCCATTCTGTAGAGTGTCAAGCTTACAAACCCATGATTTTAAAAATCAAGACTTATGGCACAGTATATCAAGGCATTTATGTATTGACACAATAATAATTATTTGACAATAAAAGTGACTTATTTGTCAATTCAATTTTGCTAATATTTACAGTAAAAAGATTTTTTTTCAATTACTTTTATCGGTCATTAAAAGGTTCTAAAACATTTAAATATTTACTATGTTTTATGAAAATAATAAGTTATTTTGATAAATTTTAGGATAACATGGTTTACATGTTGCTATCTATAAGTTTATATTAGCACATTAGAGGTTTGTGGCTGATTTTAATAAATGTAAGAGAGGATTCCAATCCTTTTGCCTTTGTGATAATTCAATTTGTACAAAGCGATAATAATTGGTTACAATTTCCATCAATTGAATGTTGGTAACACAGAAGAATAATACACGAGTCATTACATGTATTGTACGATCACTGGTTTTAATTCTCAAAATATTAGACGAGCTCGTAAAAATTAAAATAATATAATATAATAGTATTAAAAGGTCTTATTTTGCATATATATTTCTAACTAACGAGTGACAAACCAAATGCTGTACATTAATCAGTTAATACGCTATTGTAGAGCTTGTTCCCACTATGAGAACTTTCTGCAACGAAGCAATTTGCTTACAATTAAATTGTTGACGCAAGAATATTCAAAGCCTAGGCTAATTAAGGTCTTTAAAAAGTTTTATGGCCGTCATCACAATATTGTTGATAATTATGTAGTCACTGTATCCAAACTTATACTGAATATTTTTGTCTTACCATAGTTCTTTGTTCCTTTTATTCTTAAAATTGACTTGCAAGTTACGGGTATAGCTAGCTAGACAGGAGGTACTTTCCCTTCCGGAGCACCCGGCCTCATGATGGAAGTTCACGTGTATAACTAATTTTGCCAGCTTTCAAAGTTTTAACTTAGTTTTTTGGGATTGTAATCTGGCCAAGGAATGGTATTTTTGTTTATTTTTTTTAGAAACAATTAAACTTAAGAACTTGACTCAAATCTTAATAACCCTTATATAAGCCCTTATGGATGTTTCTTTTTAAACATATTTATAAAAGGATCAAAGTGGTCTGGTTATCAATTGTTGTTTTTATTTTTATTTGACATTTTCTGTCAATTATGAGATAGACATTTGACCTACTTCGGTAATTTTAAGAATGTCTAGACATTAACAAACACAATATATTACAATTAAGCACCATTCAATGTAGCTATTGTTATTAATATGTCAATGTCCTCTGTTGGTTATTCTAAATTACATTTCAAATCATTTAGACTACTGTTTTTTTTTTTTTTTTTTTTGTTTTTTTTTTTATAACTATTTTTAATTATTATTTTTTCACTTTATAAAATAGTTTTATAATTTTATTTTAAAACATATTTAAACTATTTTGATTTTCGGGTTTCCAGGATCTTTTAAAGCAACTTATAACGAAAGATAAAGAAAGAGTTTTAAAAATAAGTTTAGCTGTGTTTGACTTACCCTTGCAAAAACTTTTGTGCTAAGGAAAATTATTTTTCACATTGCTCTCTGAAAAAATACTGACAAAAGTTGGGATTTTTACTTGTACTATTTGTTAAATCTGTTCGTTGATATTAACAAAGTAACAGAGGTTTTTAGCGCCCCTCATATAACAAGATATTGTTAAATAAACAAAGTCATATAAAATTTGTAGTTGAATGTCATAAATTGTACTTGGCTATATTAGAAACAATTCAAAGTGCTAAGCAACCAAATAAATGAAAAACAATACAACATACAAACACATAATTTTCAAACTTTTATGTCTGCACGTGCATATTTGCATCATATGATTTGTTTACAATAAAGCTTCGAATAAATGGTTAACTCAGAGTTATTGCAAGCATACGCTTATCAAGGCCCTAAAAAGTTTTATGACCATCATCAGAATATTGTTAAAAATATCATGACGCTGTCTCCAAAATTGTCTTGGATATTTTTAAATCTCCTTTCATTTTCAATTTTGATTTAACCCTTGGCTTTTTACTAGAGGAACAAGTGGTGCTTACCATTCTGAAGCACTAGGGCTAACTAAGCTTGCAGAAGTTCATGTTTTACCTTAATTTGCCAGTTTTTTTAATTTTTACATTGGTTTTGGTATTAAATTTGAACATGAACCGGTGTTATAAACTGTGTTGTGAATAAATGCATCTAATAATATATCTGTCGATACACTAAATAAGTTTAATATTGTCCCTTTCTGTTTTCTAACTTCACGTTTAAGTTTGTTATTTCCATCGTTCATACAGGCTATCGTTTATGTGTATATATAACTCGTTGAGGATCTAAACTTTAAGTTATTGCAATAGGAATAGGCTTTAAGGTAAAACGATCATCCTGTAAATCAAATATCATATATAATTAATTGAAAGTATTAAAAATAGTTAATCAAAACATATTTAATTTAATTTTACAGATATATAGAATTTGCGACAGCTAGAGATCCATGTTAACTATAAAGAATCCAAAAAGTTATTTATTTATTTACTAATTTGTATATTTATATCTATTTATTTATCTTAATTGGTCTAAATTTATTTATTTGTTTATATACTTTTAGGACTGAGCACAATATGGCTATATGCACATAATTTCTGACAGCTTATTGCAGCTCGTGGTTGGAAACTGGGTTACTGATCCTGTATAGATGATTTACCATTAAAACGTCGAATAACCTGTTTACATTTTCAAAAACCACATCTTAAATGACTTATGCATAAAAGGGGCATAAACGAGACTACTCTAAAAATAATTAATCATAGATAATAGCATTTTGTCTGTTGAAGATTCAGAAGGATCAGTATTTCCTAATCATCCTGTACATATAAGGAAGTGTCACCTAGACAAACGAAATATTCAGAAAAATTATTCTTACCAACAAGAAGAAGTGCAGATAAAATGAAGTTTTGAGTTTGTAGGCTAGAAACATAGAATTACTGCTATTTCTGATAAATAGTTAGACTTATGACAGGATCCAGATAAATTAGTGTTGATGCGAAATATGTTTATGATTTCATCTGTTACAACTCGAGTTAATTAAACGTTTCATCAGTTTTATTATTGAAATAATTTTGGTTAAATTGACACATCTAATGACATTGTTTTTTTCTCTATTTTCTAACTTTTTACATTGTTTCCTATGTGATTTGAAAAAAAAACCTTAACCTAAACAAAACAAGAAATAAACTTTATTTGAATATAGGTATAATGGTTATCCAAATATATCATATTTGTCAAAGGTTAGAGAACTAATATAAGAATTATGCTAACCTTTCATGGACAGTCAAATAAACTTGAATTAAATTTAGTTAATTTGGTATAGTTCACTTACTACAGCATCTGCTCTTTTCATAAAACATTTATATATATTATGGAACCTGTTGCTGCTATGTGGAGTATACATGCCAAAAATGACAACGTTTACACAGGACTTAATGCTTTTGGTGCCGTTTTACGTCATGTGCGAAATCATTCGCTTTATTTTTTTTAACTTGTAAAATCCCCATATAGACTTTTACTATGCACAGAAATATCCTATGGCCATAGCGAATGTGTACAGTGATTCTAAGTTACGAGTAGGAAACAATTGACTCAAAACAAAACTTAATTGATGTTAATTGGATTTTCATGAAAGATTCAATGTGAAAAACATAGTGGCATATACAGTAAAGATGGCCAACAGCAATATTATTTGAGAACACAAGCATCATTGCAACAATTCATAATAGAAAGCAAATATATACAGATGAAAATGACGCAACATCTTTGTGTTTAAAACATTTTATAAGAACAAGTCTTCCTTTATTTTTAAATGATTGTTTATTTAAACTCGAAATTAAACTGTATCTTAATTTTCTGTCTCACTGCTATCCACATATGAGTAATCATCGTTATAAAAACGACTAGAAATTTTCATTTCTTACGACACAATTTGAGGCATTAAATTTCAACTAGATAAAAATGTAGTTAAATCTAAAATGCTGTCTTCTATCTCTATCTCTTTCTATCTTTTTTTCAAAAGGCAATTCATCTCGGAATGAATAAACGATTTTTTTGGTAATGAAATAGTAATTTATAATCATAAAAACTATGCCAGTAACAGTATGTGTGGTATTAATGTTTGCAATCAACAGAAAATAATCACAACTTTCTTCGTAAAATATTCCATTTTACTGGGTAAATAGTGAAGTTAATTGTAATTTTATTTTTAAAAGGTTTAAATTGTTTCACAGTTTAACAAAATATTAATTCAGAGTGAAAAAATATATAATAATACTGCAAATCTTACATCAAAATAACAAAACTACATCTGCGACATTAGACATTGCATGATTCCAGGACTCATTTGTAGTTTGCAAAATACCATCACATTCCCTTCGTAAATCTAAATTCCAAAGAAAGCGCACCTAGCACAGTGCTGCAACTTTAATTAATTCAAGAATTGTTTTCAGGAGAAAATGACCCTCAAACAATTGTTGGGAAGTATTTAAAAGAATGTTGTTTAATGTGAGCACATCATTTTATTTTTACACAATACAATGTCATCCATGTATCGTTTATCAACAAAACAAAGATATTTCAAAATAGCAATGCGATTTATTTATATATATCGCACTTTTATGATTGCTTACTATATCAGATTTCCTTTGCAATTTATAACATTTTAGGCTAGTATAATTATGTTTCCGTAAATGGTCTAATGGTATTTGAAGGATTCAATGATTTATGTATAGATTGGTTTTATCTATCGTTTGAGTATATTAAATAAGAGCCAATAATGTAATAACGTTTAACAGATTTGGAATTCTGTTTGATGTTTTTATCACTAGGGGCATTAATTGATAATTAATCTGAAAATGTTTAAAATTTTATTTATTTACCATCATAAAAAAATTGAAGGTAATGTAACATTTTATTAACAGGGGAATATGAAACAGAGGCAACATTATAAAGAGGTTTTAAACAAGATTTCAGAACGTTTTTTCTTTTATTTTAAAACTTTATACATTAATAGAGAATTGATTTGATAATGGTCATTATTCTATCTATTCATCTACCATATGTTTTGACGGTAATGTTGAATTTTATCAACAGTAGAATATAAAATGAGAGTCACATAAGAAATGACGTTTTAAAAGATTTTAATTTTTGGAACACTTCATTATTTAAGAACTAGAAACATAAATTGAGAATTAATTGGATAATAGGTATAGCTTTAATTATCATATCATTACATTGTGACGGTAATGTTACATTAATTTTACAGTAAATCTTGACATAAAAGCCACATTGCAAAGTCGTTTAACATGTTTTGTTTGATAATTTGATAATGTAAATGTTTTTATTTATCTATCTATAATGAAATATTGAAGGTAATGTAACAATTAATTTACAGCGATTTAATATTTCAGATATCAACAAGCTTAAATTACACATTTGTTTAGTCTGAATACGTTTAGGTGACTGATATCTATTAGAGACTCAAATTGTTTTATTTTTTTATAAGTGTGTGAGATGAACGTTTTAAAATGTCGACTATAACTATAATTCATTAATTGAAAAATTAATCAATAGAAGCTTTTAGATTTCTCTTTGCAACATTTATGCGAATAATGCAGTATAGTTTATAATCGCACGTGTTCCTAATTGCGTTTCAATTTGTTATCTTCTGTCAATTAAGCGAAGAATCAATGCCTATGCCTATGCCTCTCGTGTTAATTGTATTTTATTTTATTTTTTTTTTTTTTAATTTTATTGTGTCATTTTTCCTAAAGTAAAAGTTCATTATTTTTGCATTATAAAAAGTTTGTATTTTTTAATCAAATTATTATATATTGATAAGTACATAACAAAACATGTCATAAATCTACTAATATCTTTATCATCACATGTTTTATTGGAGATGTTCATCTATTGAATCATGATGAAACCTTCAATATAGCTCAAAATGCATTCCATCACCAGTTACCACGCCTAACCCTGCTAGAAAGGTATATCTCGAAATGTACCGTAAAAAGAGGTTGTATATTGTAATACGATATTATTTAGAAATTTTAATTTTAAGTCAGCATAATGGTGATACATGGGGAATAGTTTTACAACAGCGCATTGAAAATTAACTTTTCTAGTATCTGGATCTAAAATCTTAAGAAAGGGTAACAAGTTGATTACATTTCAACTTGAAATACAATTTTTTTCTAGTTGAAAACTTTTACATAAATATTTTAGATTTGAGATTATTTGAGTCAAAATTTGTCAATAACATGAAAGGACATCATATCTAACATGTCATTTTCAACCGGGTACTGATAAACAAAGATAACATTCAGATTGATTTACTATTTATTTAAAGCTGCATTAAGTTTTTCAATTTTGTGAATTTTGTGATATCCTCTAACCACGATCCGTGAGATTCATATTCTAAAATTTCATTTATTTTACCTGTAAATGAACGAAATCCTCTGACCGGTTGGTCAATGTTAAACGATGGTAATTATGAGCTTGGAGCATGCGCACGGATGTACGGAAAAAACCCATGAATCGAGGGTGAAACATGACAAATTGCATTAATTGTCCTTAATTAATATCCAGATGTATTTGAAATGGTGTTATGTATCCCTTACTAAGTCACAAATGACAAATTCAAGTTTAATTTATCGTATTTGACCGTTTTTAAAGTGGTGTTTAAATGACCCAGGTTTTGATGACGTAACCATGTTCTAATATTAGATCCCAAATGCTGCATCTCGCTGGGTAATAACTGAAACTTCTGTATTTATTCGAGCTTTATCGTTGAACCAAATGTAACATTGTTCATTAGGAATATCATTAATTAGATAAGCACCGTTTTAATTTTTCTCTTTAGAAAACTTAATGCAGCTTCAACGCTTGAAAAGTACAAACAGTTCCACGTTGTTTGAATTGAAAACTGAAAAGCTGATATTTTCTTTTAAAAAATAACAAATAACAAAGGATTGATAAAAATTGGATTGAATAAGCTGGTTTTATTTAATTTTACACTTAATATACAGGAAATAAGAATAACTATTTTTTTTAAAAACTTGTTACAAAAACAGATCTACATTTGATTCAGCACCTATGAAATTTAAAGTGATAATTATACGTTTGTCTAGGCCACATCAGTATCTGTCACTTACAACGCGATTTGATTGTAAGAAAATCCTAAGTTGTTACCTAAAAGATGTTGATATGACAAACACGGAGACTTCAAATTACAAAAAACGGATGAATTGTTGATTGAATTTGTTAAAAGATTCAACAGTTAGTTGTAAAGACAATTTAGAAAGTGTCAATCAGCACTACGAGATCTTCCGATCACGTAATTGACCATAAGTATTGTGTCTGTCAGTCCTATCAGTTGTTAATTGTAGTTTGTACACGGTTCAATGCAATCAGAAATGGAACATGCAATAATATATTTTACGTATCAGCTGATGGAGTCTCGATTTAATGTTATAATGTTATGCTCTCTCTCTCTCTCTCTCTCTCTCTCTCTCTCTCTCTCTCTCTCTCTCTGTGGATGGTTTCTTTCTTTTTTAAAGAAAGAGTGAAATATAAGGTTTTGGATTTTCTTTAAAGGGACTGAATGATTAAAAGAAGTATATCATTTGTCAAAAGACATAATTCACAAATATCAATATGGCTGTAGTTGTAAATAAACTCTCAAGTAAATCCTATATAACATGCCTATCTTTGAATTGTTTAGACAAATACCAGTTGAATTTAGATGTGCCAGATGTGCACATTTCGGAAATTCATTCCTCATCAGTGACACTCAGACCGAAAAGTTTGATAATGAAAAACATAAGCCAAACAGTTGAAAATTAATGAATCCAAAGTTCTAAAATTTTATAAATCCGAATACTAATAAAGTATTTTCATTAGTCTTTTTCAGTATCATATGATTTTTGTATGCAATAAATTCAAGTTTGCTGACAGAATAAACGCAAATACCGGATAATCATTCTATTCCATTTTGATTAAGATTCCAATCCGTTATACAATAGACAAGTGACATTGGCAACAAACCTAAGTTAATACGTTTCATTTGTATTTACCATTGTCCGCATACTTTCAGCGTCAGATGATTTTGAATACAAGTTTGCTGACAGGATAAATGCTTGTACCTGATAACCATAATTTCCTTTTTATTTGTAATCAGTTATTCAGTAGATAAATGACTGTACTAACAAACCCGGTTAATTTTAGCATCTTCAGACGTCAACATCATAGTGTTTATTATAACTTTATAAGAATGGTCTGTGTAAACATCTACATGGTGGGAGTATGCTGTTACCGCGTAGTTTTAGATGTAATTCTGTGATTTGTAAAGGTCAGTGAGCTAGTACACTAAATATCTCCGACAGCGCATTGGTACAAAACACAATTGAAAATGTAATTTTGCATATATCATGATTTTGAAAATGTATTTGTAAATATCATTCATGATCTGAATAAATAAGTAAAACAAGAATCATCTACAATCAACTAGAGGCTCAGAAGGCTGAGCCTGTATCGCTCACCTGGTCCAGGTAATCTTAGTAGAAGATGTTTAAATCATTCCTGTAAAGTTTGGTTTAATTTAAACCAGTAGCTTCAGAGGAGATAGTCTAAATTTGCTATCTCATAGGGTCCAATGTTAAACTACGTCCTATGCTGGTGTCCAAGTTTTTTGGCAGATTAAAAAAAAAATTTGGCAATCTATGGAAAGGACCCTTCATACATCTTTCCTGTAACGTTTGGTTCAATTGCCTTTAGTAGTTTCAGAGGAGATAGCCAATATATGCTTTTCCCATAGGGTCCAATGTTACACTATGTCCTGCACTGGCGGCCATGTTTTTGACAGATCATAACAATTTCGGCAATCCTAGAAAACAACCATCCATATATCAGTCCTGCAAAGTTTGGTTCAATTTGCTTCAGAAGCTTAAGAGGAGATAGCCAATATATGCTTTTTCCATAGGGTCAAATGTTAAACTATGTTCTGTGCAGGTGGCAGTGTTTTTGGCAGATCCGGAAAATTTCGGCAATCTTAGTAATGGACTATGCATACATCATTTCTGTAAAGTTTGGTTCAATTACCTTCAGTAGTTTCAGAGGAGATAGCCAATATATGTTTTTCCCATAGGGTCCAATACTAAACTTTGTCCTGCGCTGGCGGCCATGTTTTTTGAAGGATCATAAAAATTTTGGCAATCCTAGTAAACAGCCATCCATACATCATTCCTGCAAAGTTTGGTTAAATTTGCTTAAGTAGTTTCAAAGGAGATAGCCAATATATGTTTTTTTCCCACAGGGACCGATGTTAAACTATGTCCTGCGCTGGCAGCCATGTTTTTTTGTGGATCCGGAAAATTTCGGCAACCTTAGTAAAGAACCATCCATACATCTTTCCTGTAAAGTTTGGTTCAAATTGGTCCAGTGGTTTCAGAGGAAATAGTGAAAATGTGAAAAGTTTACGGACGGACGACGACGGACGCCAAGAAATGGCAAAAGCTCACCATGGCCTTTGGCCAGGTTAGCTAAAAATGGAAACATTTACAGAAAGTTAGCGTGACCGTAGGCATGACAAATTATCTTGTCAATACAGCATGCATTCCCTGGATGTAATCTTAAAATGTATTCTTAATACATCGAATGCATTGTGTAGCAAGCAGTTCACAAAATTATTATCAAAACTAAGTAACATAAATGAATATTTACCAGAATTGTTTTATTTATTAGCATAATTTAATACGTTATTCTTCAAAAACTATTTAAAACAAGTTTTTGTTAACACGAATTAAAACGAACGCGAATACTGTCCGATCTACAAATAGTAGATAGCATGAAAAAATCAAGCAATGCTTTCACAGTCTCATGATAAAACATTTCGTCTCATCTAGAATATTAATATTCCATAGTGATTCCACTGATAACACAATGACATTAATATTGCTTTTGTAGTCTGACGTTTCTGACAATTGCTCTGTAACTTTGACTCAAAAATTTATTCCCAATTAAATTACATACGGTTTTTGTAGACAAAATTAAAGATAAAATAATCAATATCGGCATAATAAATCAACAAAATTAGGTATTTGAAACACGTTTATTTTAAATATAATCAAACTGATGTCCAACACATGCCTTGATATTTAATAGAAATTGAAACACAGACATACTATGATGTAAAGAAGAAATTGTGTGGTTTCTCTTTAAGTATTTAAAAGCTATTTGGTAACATGTAGACTAAGAAGTGTTAATGCAGCTTTTGCACTTTCTTTTATATTCTACGTTCCAAAGCATTCATATACCATTACTTATTTTCATTTTTTTTACATGTGAAATTTGTATTTATCATAATATATGATATGCTATGATTAATTTTCATATATATATATATATATATATATATATATATATATATATATATATATATATATATATATATATATATATATATATATATGCTATGATATGCTATGATTAATTGCGCCATGATACATTAAGCCTTGACAGAACATTTTACTGTGTATGGTTAGCATTTGATAATGTTCTGAAGACTTTATCTATTTCCTGCATGTTTTGTTACAGTTTTGCCATTTGAAACCCGTCGACGTACAGTAAAGCATTTTATTGACAAGGGAATGACAAATTATACTTTTTTTAAAAAAAAAATGATGAAAATAAATCAATAATCACCAAATTAAATCGTTTATATTAGATAGTTAATTATATATATTCAAATTGGTGTCTGGCATTTTACGTCTATATTAAATAGTAAACAGAAGTCTTGTCAACAAAACTTGTAATTAGCGCAGTTACCCTTCTGTTACACGATTAATCACTTAATTATGTCTAGACAAGATCTAGAAATGGTACAGCAAAACTTGTCAATCAAATATCTGAGGCAGAAATCTTGAACTTTGTAACACAACCAAGAACACGACACAATAAAATTAAAAATTTAAATCATTTAAATAAGACAAAAACAAGTGAATCATAAACCCTTATTTGGACCACTTATTAACAATAACAACATTCCCGACTTCAGTAAACATCTAGTGGTGAACCGTTTGCACGTATCACTAATTTATAAATCTTGGCTCATAAATGTTTACTTAAAAAGAGGGAATTAGAGAATGAACTAGCAACTTCAACATATATATGTAATATATCCAAATTTATGGAAATGACTTTTTTATATTTTTTTAATATTGTAGAAAATCTAAATTAGATGGTATACCAAAATTGAAGTAACTTTAAACATTGTTTAACTAAGTCTTGTCGATACACAGAGTGGCAAAACAAATCATTACTTTACAGCTTTGATTTAATTGTAATTTATTCCCTCCAGCTTTTCATTGAATAAGGAAATACAATTAGTGAAGATAAGCGTAAATCTTCGTTATAATTATAATGCATAAAATTATTGCAGTTACAAAAGAATTACTGTAGTAACCATATTTCATAAGATATAGTTAGGCTTATCTGACGAAAAATTTAATAAACATATACAAACAAGCATAACTAGTCACACAAAATCTTAAAACGGATGACAAATAGGTTCTGTTCGGCATTAAACTGCGCTATCATTTAAATTGTTAAAATATATTTAGCTATATAGCTAAACTTACATTTTTGATTCTAAAACGTATAACAACATACCAAAATAAAATAGTTATGATCCTTTGGTAGCAATCTTTGTATTCTGTAGGTTAATATTTGTCAAAATTTGTTTATATAGACTTGTGTCCTTCTCTCAATCGTTTGTTGCAGTATTTTTGCTATGCTTTTGCAACATACAAGTCTTCATTTACAATTTACATATCTTGTTACAAATTTGGCATAAAACATTAACATTTGCAATTAATCTTATGAAGAATCATTTTTAAAGGCAAATAGTAATCAAGCCCAAAGTATAAAAGTATAAAAATGATTTAGAAACTACAACTATAGCTTATAGAAAACTCTCTGGTTTTAGTAAAAAAAAATTATCTAGTCCTAATACGCCTCGTACTATTTAACGTCAAGCAACTAGACGTTCCATAGCACTGCAAATAAAAAAGTATTCCAACAAATATATATATATACTATTTACGACAAGCAACTATATATATATATATATATATATATATATATATATATATATATATATATATATATATATATATATATATATATATATTTACTATTTACGACAAGCAACTAGACGTTTCATAGCATTGCAAATAAAAAAGTATTCAAATGTGTGTGTGTGTGTGTGTGTGTGTGTGTGTGTGTGTCCTGGTATGTGATATTGTCTAAACATCTTCGTATAATAAACTGCAGGCAAGACAAAATTCTTTAAAGAAGCATTAGTATGCTAACACTGGTGATATAGGGCTGAGTTTATGTGTAAGCGTAAAGTAATGACAAGTTTTAATAATATCACCACATTGATGTCTGGCATATGTCCATATATACTAGTATTTAATAGAAATTGAAATACAGACAGTATATACTGATGAGTATATAAAACAAAAAATTGTTATTGTTTTCAATGTTATTTCTAAAGCAACAAAAACTTTCCAAGAATTGAATTGCAATAAAATTCATTAGTCTTTTTTTTAATTTAAAACATGTAAAACATATAGTGCAACTTTGGTATAATTTTGCATAGTTCAATAAATATGTTTTTATTCTCGAAATGACCAAAAAAAAATTCAATAATCGAGATAAGTCATTTTGAATTAAGTCATTTATGAAAGTTTTTGTTAAATTGATATTTGACATTATCCGTCTATACTGAATATAATGAATGTACATAGACAGATTAAAATAAAAAATGATAGCAGAAAAGAAGAAATGGGTATGTGATGACGTCACAGACAAAAATGTTCATACAGAACATTTATACTCAATTGCAAAAAAACATACTTTCTTCTGAAGTGCATTGGGAAAACATTACACCTGCACAATAATGTTTTTGCAGATTATAGGATGCATTATGAACAAAAGAGTCGCAATTAAATTTTTTGTCAAAATGAATGATGTGTCTACGTATTTTTATGCCCTTTATGAATAATTTAAAATTGGAATTTAATGTTAGTTCCAACAGAATCTGTAGTAATTTTCATGAGAAAACGTTCAATATGTGGTATTTTTGTGAGGTTTGTTTTTTTTTTTTTTTTTTTTTTTTTTTTTTTTTTTTTTTTTTTTTTTCCTTTTCTTTTATTACCATTTTTTTTTCATTTCAAAGTAAGTGATCTTTTTCAAATAATTCAGAAATAGGTTTGCTGGAAGTAAAAATGCAATAGACGGTTTACTTGTAAAGGCCAATTGAACAAGTCTTCAAGTACGATTTACGATGAATAGATAAGCTGAACGTTTAGTTAAAAAGGAGATTACACTCCGTTATTAACAAAACAAACTTTTAAAAGATAAAAAAATCAATTATCAATATGATTTTTCGGGGAATTTTATCACCAACATATTGTTGCATAAAACAAAAGCTGGTGTAGAACAGTTAAAATCGAAATTGAAGTAAAAACAATCTTAAGAATGAGAGTAAAGAAAGTCATTAAAACTTAAGTCTCGGTTTACATGATAATGCACTTTATAACTACCAGACTTTGATGTGGTAATACAGTACGTGGATACGAGTTTTTGCTAATGATAAACCTTCCTTTAAGATCATTTTTATGTTGTATTTATTTGCAGTTTGGAATATAAACTTATTTCATCAAAGAACTCCTGCTTTAAATGCAGATTTTTGTCTATAATTTTATTACTGGAAGTTATATAACATTTAAATCTATATTGAAATATTGCCAAAAAATGTTTTATTGACAAAAGCAATTTGTAGTTGTTACCAACTAGACAATAGCCTTTGCAGTTAAGGTCACAAAACAATGAACAAAAAAGGTGGAAGATGCAAACAAGACGAGTTAAATGTATGTATATATTATCACAACAGACTATATAAAACTCATGACTCAAGAATGGGTCTGAATTAATTAAAAGACAAAAATGGTGTAATAATATAGGGTTATTGAACTGATATTGTAAAATATTGTCCCGAGTTGACTCGACATTTACACGAACTTGCGAGTGCAAATGTCAAGTCAACGCCGAAGGGACGATATAATCATTAAAATTATTACATAGCAATATATATTTCACATAAAAATTACATATATCGGTGTCACGTGACAAAGTGTGCAATATGAAAAAAATGAATTCGTTAGACATTGGACTGGAACAAAGTTTGCGTGCAGCTATCGATATTTATTGCATGCTAACTCCACGGAATTTATCGGTCTTTTTTCTATGTGAAACAAATATTGCTATGTAAAAATTTTAATGATTATAATAATCTTGGTAGGTTATGGTAGAAATACCCTTTGGAAACCCATTATTTTTTCTTATGATATGTCCTGTTAAGAGTTGTTTTGGTTAAATACATGTGCAATGTACAAATTGGGTTTCTATACATAGAACAAAAATGTTTGGCAGTATGTTAATTTAATGAACCAACCATCATTTTCACTAAGATAGAGACATCTTAGTTATGATTACTGAACCGGCCATAATATTTTAAAATGTAGAGAAACTTAAGTGATGATAATTGAAGTTCCCACAACATTTAAGTATTTTGCATTAAAGAACAAATATTATTATTATGGAATGAAGTGTTAACTTACTACATTAAGCATTTCTATCTTGTCTGCATTTTTATATGAATATGCTCAGAAAAGACTCTAACCATTTAAGGATGTCTAGTTTTTTGTTTTAAATGCACAAAAGTTGATAGTTTTTAAATACTTGTACCTGACAGTAGCCGATTGCAATACTAAATAAAACGAAAAACCGCACATACTGAGGCTACTAGTAATACAACGTCTATCATAGGTGCAACTTAAAAGTCGACTGTGTGTGTGTGTGTGTGTGTGTGTGTGTGTGTGTGTGTGTGTGTTTTAATGGTATCGAAACTAAAACTGCTACCAATTGTAAAACATTAAATCGTTTAGTTTTATACAATTTCGTGTCTAATTTATGTTGGAGTCTTACAGTCATTTCATCACAGACCGAACTTTCTGGACAAACTAAGAGTCAGCATAATTTGCATTTATGTTGGAGGTAAATAATCCCACAAAAGTACATGTATTGTCAGACCACGTCTGATAGGTTCATCAGATTTGAGCTTAACCAAATTGTAAAGCAAACGACCATGATACTAGTTACCAGAGCACTCTAAGAGTTAATAATATTAGAAAGTAAATTACAAGTTTACTTTGAATGCATCTGGTACACGTCCATTAATGTAAGGAATTGAAACAAAGGTATATACACTTTATAGTGTAAAATTTGTAAACATACTATGATCAGGTATTTGTTGGTTGTAATGTTGATAAACTTCCTATCAGAAATCCACGATAGCAAGTTATTTATCTCCAAGGATTAATTAAAGTACAAGTTTATTTAAGCGTGAGATAATTATGCGAATGTGTATTATGGTCTACATTGTACTAGCGCGCAGCCAAGGCGACTTTGCTCACCGATTAAAAATGCTGCAGACAAACATAGAACTCCCACAGCCGCATTATCCAGGCACCGGGTGAACCGGTCAATAATCTATTCCCTACTGCCCTGCACTAGGCAAGAAAGCTATATCTTAAATGTTAAAGTGTTATGTTTGACCTGGTTCAAACCCACAACCTCCCACTCTCGAGGCGGGTACTATTCCATCGAGCCACCGAGGCGTTATATATCAGGTGTGAATTTTTCCCATTTCTGTAATATATGGCAGTTGATAACGGATAACGTCTAGACAAAGTATGAATATATCTACCAAAATAACATAAAATTGGTGTCTTAACATCTTTTCTAATGCTGTTGAATTTTTTATTCTTTTTCACCAATATACAGACGATGTATTTTTGAAAGCTTGACGCCTCAGGTTAATGTCTGTACTAACTGAATAAAACATAGGTTTGAGTGTCAGGCGAGGGAAGAGCTTGAAACCATTACTCAAACAATGTTACGCGAGATTTGTTTCATACCAAATTAATATCACAATAATTTTTGTGTTTATCTTTGGATTACTTGAATTCGTTGTCATCTTTTTTATATTTTATATGTGACCAATGGTTATGTTGTATACTTGACTAAAATAGCAATATTGTGAAGTGGGTTTTTTATACAATCGATTTTCATTACCACATTCTTGTACCTGCATTAATTATTAACCAGTATGTAAGATATATATATATATATATATATATATATATATATATATATATATATATATATATATATATATATATATATATATATATATATAATAAATATTACATAGAAAGTAGCAAAGTCATTATAATAACATTATGAGAAAATTGGAATCATTCATATCAGTGTGTGTTATCTTAAGATTTTTTTTCTCAAAAAATCTTTATTTTTCAAAATGTTTAAGACAATTTTTTTTTAAATCGAGTGTCAAATTTTTATTAGGTTGCAATAGTATAACTTTCAAAAATCCTGCACTCTTTGTAAAAAATTTAATTTCAGTTTAATCTGTCAGAAAATGTTCTTTGTTCTAAAAATCTGTAGTTATCCCTATCAGGTATGATTTTTTTTATAATTCATTAAAGGCAAAAACCTTATCTGAAAAGAACAGCTATAAAATTAAAATTTGTAAGTGAAATGACATGTAATATTGGTCTTTTATGCCTGTTTATAGATTGATTGATTGATTTAATAATGGGTTTTTACACCCCAGTCAAGAATATTTCACTTCACCAGCTGTAGGTGAAGTGGCAGAAATTTTGACCTTTGCATTGCACTTATGGCAATTGTGCAGGGAGAGTTCTTTAACATGCCACACCTGTTGTGACAAAAAGCATCAGGTTTTAAGGTCTCTATGATAGGACCCAAAGATTTTCATCCCTCTAAATGCAGGGTGCTTAACAAAAGAACAGGCAATACAAACTTTCAAGTCTTATACAAACACAGGCAGGGTTCGAACCACCGACCTCCAACAAACAAAGTGATCACTCTAACAACTGAGCTACCATAGAGATTCCATGTGTAGGTTCACTATATCAAGACTGCAAGTTCTGAGATCAAGTTCTGAGATGCTGGAGGTAACCAGAGTGCCTATAGATTATCACCAACCTTAAAAAAAGACAAAAAGCCCAACAATGATGGAAACTGACATATTTACAACCTGTCAATCATTACAGGAAACTGAACAAGTTGCTATTTTAAGCTGTTTTAATTTGATATAATGGCATATTTTGAATTTTAATACATGAAACCTAAAAACATTAATATTTGTATGCAAATGATGGCAATAAATATATGACATCATTCTAGCATTAATTTTGAGACTATAGGTAAAAATATATGAAACAAACCCCTTCATAGTTTGCAAAAGTAAATTTATGCATATGCATTTTAATTTTGTATACATTTGTCTTTTTGTATATTTTTGTATTTTTCTGTATAAATTTGCAATTGATCTTAATGTTTATATTAAGTTGTTAATTTTTGGGAAGTATGGAATTTGTTGTTGTTGTTGTTGTTGTTTTTTGATCTCAATGTAAGTTACAAGATTATACTGGAGACATATCATAGAAAACAGTCAAATCATTTAAAAAAATAAACTTTATTTAGAAACTGATATAAAGATCACACAATGTTCAATCCAAATTGAGATTAAGTTAATTAGATTAATCAAATTTTTCAATTAATGTCTAGTAAAACTAAGTGCACACAGTTACAACATTTCAAAATATATTTTTTATGCTCTAAAAGAGAGTGAGAGTGTAATGTCCCATTAATAACTGTTCTTCCACTAAAATATAACAAATTTGTAGTTTGTAGTATATGTATTCTAAGCATTACATAATAATTTAGTCATGTTGTAATTATTTATCAATTATCTGTTGTATTACTTTTTGCAAATAAAAGTTTTGTTCTGTTCTGTTCTGTTAGATGATGATAGAACTTAAAAAAAAATCTTTTGCTAGCTGAATAAAAAAAATTAATAGTACTCAAATGTAAATAAATAAAATAAAATAAACAAAATCAATATAGTGAAAAATTAACCATATAAAACATATTCCTTAGGGAAAATAGGCAATTTTACATTACTGCAAACTTTAATTATCTGCTGTCAAGTGCAAAGAATATATTCACAGTAAAACCAATGGATTGCAAGTAAAGCATAAAATTTTTAAAAATTATCGAAAAAAACTTGTTCAGTTTAAAATTATATGTAAAATAATATTATTATTATTAATAAATAAATAAATAAATAAATAAATAGATAAAATTTCAGACCTCTGTTTCAGTAACCAATACCCTGAACTACAACGAAATCATACACCAAGATATGGCCTTGATTAAAACAATTAAGACAATGTCAATCATCATTTTTTTCAAAATCCATAAAAATCCCTATGGAGTAGAGAGAAGCTTTTGTGTCATAAATAAATTAACACAGATGGAAATACAGACAGGCCTTGTTACTACATAATCCTTTAAAACACTACTTGATAGTATGATAAGCAGTGAAAACTGGTATTGTAAAGTGCAAAGATTATATTCACTGGGGAACCAATATATTGCAAGAAAAAAAAAAGCTTATTTTTTTAAATTACAATTAAATGATACTTTTTCAGTTTAAAATATCCTAAAATATATAATAACTTCAGCCCTCTGTATCTGTACCCAATACCCTTAACTAGTATGAATTTACCAATCAGGATATGACCAAGAGGTCAAACTGTTATTAGGCAATGTCAATCATTTGTTTCAAGTACCACCAAAAATTCTGCAGAGCAAAAAAAAATTTTTTTTCCCAAATAATTATCATAATTATAATTTACAAAATTGTCAAGAAAAAAAAAAAGAAAGAAAAGAAAGCAAATAAATAAAAAATAAAAAAAAAACAAAAATAAAAAAACAGAAGGAAAAACAGACAGACCTTGAAACTCCCAGGATACTCCAAACTCTTTTTTAATATTGATATAGGATAAGTAGTGAAAAATCTGTATCAACTACAATGTATATTATATT
Organism: Tegillarca granosa; assembly: GCA_029721355.1. NCBI lineage: Eukaryota > Metazoa > Mollusca > Bivalvia > Arcoida > Arcidae > Tegillarca > Tegillarca granosa. The sequence continues at coordinate 34,707,573 of CM056594.1, read as the reverse complement.
CAATAAGAGAGCATGTTCAAAGGGAGATAATTCAAAATTATGTGCTATAACATAACTTCAGTTACAATTAAAACAGATTAAAAAATCAATACTTTCATTTTAACTCTTTCCTATAAGATGACAAATTCTAAAAATGGTTACAATTTCAGAAACAATAACATATACCTGTAGTATATGAGATATCATTTTAAAACCATATGTTTTATTTTTTGAAAAATCAATGAATTCCATATTGAATAATTGAATATGATTACACTTGATTACACTTGGCTTTTGTCCATTAAACTGTTGTTTTTATTCACAGTATTTTCATTCACTAAAGAAAGGTCAAGCGTGCTGTAAAAATTTCAAAACTGTTCCGAAGTCAATTAATTTTTCTGTTAATTTTTGCCTACAATAGCACACAATAGATGTCTGTAATCACCACTGGTATCCTCCAGAATCCATTGCCAAAGGGTCTTGTTGGTTAGTTGTAGAAAACAGCTCTTAATCTGAACTAAATCAATCTAAAAAAAAATAAATAAAAATAAAATTCAATATTTCAACAAATCTATTCTTATTGTTACCCAAAAAAAAAAAAAAAAGGACAAACAATAATGTCTCGTATATAACAAGTATCTTCTAAATTGTGATGTGCCATATGTGCACATTTCGGAAAATCATTCCTCATCAGTGACACCAAGGGCCGAAAGTTTGATATATAAAAAACATAAGCCAAACAGTTGAAAAATGATGAATCTAAAGTTCCAAAATTATACAAATCCAAATCCAGCTAAGAAATGCTTTGCATGAGGGAACAGACCTTAGTTTTAAATAAATTTCAAAATATAATATTCATATTAACAATTTATGAGAGTAATTTGCAAAGTTTTTATCAAAAAAGTCAGTTCGTTCTCCAGGCTAAAAAATATTAAATTGTTTTATATATACATGTATATTTGCATATGTATGCTCGTGTATGCAGTTGTATTTGTATTTATATTGATATTTTTATGTATATTTTCTCATTATTGTAACTTAAAATTTAGAAATTTTTAAAATGGGTATAAAGGATATATGTTGACCTCTCAAAAAAAAAATGAACTAATTTTATTTCAAATAAAAAAGAGAAACCCAGTACAAAATTTGACTTTTAAATATCTTTTTGAAATTATGTTACTGGGCTAAAAATTTTGGGAACTTGATTTTTAGTTAAAACACAACAGTAGATACAGATATTACTAGAAATTCCATGATTTCCTTTCATAATACCTGTTCTGTAGTTTTAACTTTTTCTCATTGTTTAAATATGCTACTTATACAGTTTGTTGATACAACACAAGAGTGAATTGAAAAATTTGAACTTTGTGATAAAAAAGAGCTTGTTTTTCATACTGGTTTCAACAGCCTAGAATGCCAGAATTGGTTTATTTGCATTACCAATTTATGACAACTTTCATCTTGTTCATCCAACAATATGAGGTTGTGGGGTTGTAAGTAGAGTCATTTAGTTTCTTTTTCCAAAAAAAAATAACATTTCGAGATTTGGTCTGCTTAAAATAACTAGCTCATTTTTGGACACTGCAGCATATTATAGCACATTGCCATATATTGAATTGTCAAAATTTTCAGAGTGTCAGAATGTTAGTATCCACAATGATCAAACTAATTTGTTAATTTGTTGATGAATGTATTATTGCATTCTATGAAAAGTGTCTGTAATACTGATCCTCTCTCTTCAAAACTCTTTACTGTCTTTTTACATGTTGTTACACATTCTGGGTTTTTTTTATGCATCTTGTTTATAGCCATTCTAGGAAATCTAGTCAGGTTCATAATTTCACAATTTCAGCTTTAATTTTTTGTGAAATGGCAACTGCATACTGCTGAACAGTCAAATGTTGATGACATAAATACAACATCATAATTAGCAGAAAAAATTAAATTTTTGCCCTTAATTTTTGGTAAGGAATGAAACTTTACAAGATAGCTTTCCAATGATACTAAACCATCCAACTTTGCCATTTACTTTAAGACTTACTAACTTACAAATGTGGTACAGATAATTATGAAACATGCTGTACAAACATATTAAGCATAGGTCAAAGGTCATGTACCAAGTAAATGTTTCACCATTCTATTTCGTATGACTAATTTCAAAAACAACACATTTCTTCTGAAACAAGTTAGCCTCATAACTGATTAGTGTTTTGAAGAGAAAACCTACCTCAGAACGAGAAACAATCAAGCGGATCAAATCTCGATCTTCAGTACCCAAACCTTCCATACACCATTTTAGTCGCTGGGCAAAATACATTGGACGACATCTAATGTTCTGAACTGAAACATCAAGAAGTTTAAATTTTAAAAGAATAAACAAGTAAGACCACAATCTCATAGTCTGAACAAATGATTGAATTTCACAAAGGATTTAACATTTAAAAAACACACACACACACACACACACACACATTATAAAGTTGTTGGTTCGACTCCCATAAATTTCGGCTTTAAAAATCTTGAAGTAATTTGAGAAATTTCACTCTACAAACAAATTGCATTAAAGTTGTCTGTCATGAATTTTTTCTATAAAACTTTAAACAAAGATGTAGCCATGTTCAAAGATGGTAGGTATTGCACAAAAATAGAATACCAAACACAACTAACCATTTTTTGCTTTCTCCTTGAGCACTCTTCCACAAACATTATGGTAATATCAATATATCAGTCTAATCAGCTATAAACCTTTTTGACATGTTTTTATTATTATTATTATTATTATTATCATTATTATTATTATCATTTCAATGTTTTTAATAATTAATGGTAAGAAAGATGTTTCAAATCTAATCTTTATACACACCAAGAGCATGTAGTCCAGTTTCGAAATCTCCAGACGTCTCTCTTTCAATACTATTCAGTATATCTCGTTGAGAAAGCTACAAAGTAAATGTATAATTTTTTTTGTGAAGCTACACAAAAATATATACATGTAATGTAAACATTTTGATCAATCAAGTTTTGTATGAGTGGAGTTGAGTAATGGTGTTTGAGGACCCAGGCGGTCAGTGTGCCTATAGAAAACCACCAACCTTTGGCAAGTGAACTGACAAACTTTCTCACACTAGGATCTGTCCCCAGTGGGATTTCGATCCCAGGCGATGAGAGGCACTGTGATCTGTAAGTGTGTGCTTTAGCCACCAAGGCCCCAATGTTTTGTATGACATTCTACATTTGAAAATGCAGCTTCAAATGATTGTGAAACAAATTTATTAAAACTCACAGAGTGCATGCTGCCTTGTCCAAACACCTAGTAGACTGAAAATTTATTTGTATCATACAGGTATTTAGATCATCAGGTAAATCTGAAAAAGTTTGCAAAAACTGGTGACATTGGTGGATGGGTGGTTCAAAGCTACAACTTATAGATCAAAATTACAGTTCCTGACAGGCTGGGTTTGAATCACACTCATGCAGGCACATCCTTGTATGAGAAAGTTTGTTCAATTACTTGCCAAAGGTCGGTGGTTTTCTTTGAAACTTGTGTCTCCTCTATCAAACAAGAATTTTTCATCTTTATTTCAGCAAAGGAATCTTGACTGGTCCATAAAAAAAACACTTCCCCACTATTTACAATGTAAAAAGTATTTCCTTGTAAACTGAAATCAGTTTAGAAAAGATTTCTGCTCACCTGGGCCAAAAAACATATGAACTAAAGGCAGAACATATTGTACCACAATTATGTGTGTGCATTTTATTTCAATTTGATGAAGAATCAATTGAATTTACATTTTCTCATTTTCCTGTGATATTCCAGGAATTTACAGAAACAACAATCTACACAAACCATAAACTTTCTGCAAAGGAACTTACAAACTTTCTCACGCAAGGATATGCCTAAATGGGATTTAAAGTTCAGCAGGGAGATCGTGGCATTGTGAACTATAAGCATGCACTATCGGCCTCTTTACAGTGGAGTATTTGTTTACAAATTGCATTTTAATATTTAGAGGTGATTTAAATTGCTGGTATACCTCCTGTATACAAATTATTTTTTTAGAGTTTTACAGATATACAATGTACATGTATATCAAAAAAAAATTAAAAATTGATATAATAATTTTCCCTAAAACCTGAGCTTATCGTAACCTTGATAATATCCATGCTGAAACATAATGGTGAAAAATAGTCTCGCACCTTAACATATTCTGTCCAAGTTAATCTTAATTGATAAATCTCATTATTGGCAAAAATTCTGATAAATTCTTCCTCATCAGTTCCCAGTTGTCCTTCCCCTTCTTTATACAATTTATTAGCATCTCTAACGGCTTTGTCAGCATCTGCAAGCTTGGCCTCATTACAAACACTGGAAACTTTGGATTACCTTCTTCATCTGTAGGAAATTCAACAGCTTCTTTTATTTTTTCAGGGTCAAGTTCTCTACGTCCACCCTAAAAATAGAATATGTTTACTGTTGAAGAATTCATTTAAATGATCTGCCATGTTATTAGCAAACACTATCCCCTCCATAGCTAACATTAAGAAGCTAAGAACAAATAAAAAACAGTTATTTTTGTAAAGGATTATCCTCCATAGCGATATATTTCGTTTTTGCATATGTGCTTTCATTAAGATCATCTCACCAAGTTTCAAATAAATTAATCTAACAGGTTTCTTTTGAATGTGAGGATAATAGTTTTTTTTTATTTTCCTTTTTTTATTTTTTAGTAGCAGTGACCACCTTTGATACGCAACAGGGCCACCAAGCAATCCCAATCCCAAGCAATGTATTGTCATCTAAATAAGTTTGCTTAATAAGAAAAACAATGTCTTCTCACTAGATTTTAAATAAAATCCTCAATTTGTTTTTTTTTTTTTTTTTTGCTTATCCACAATTAAGGTCATGAGGCTAAAATATGGTCACATCTTCCAAATTTCCAGTTTGTAGGCTCTGAAAATCTGAAGATCATATCATTCTGCTAATAACCAAAGAACTTTATTAACAATATCAATATCAGATGTTCAAGTATTCTTTCAAAAACATTTTGTATGAAATGCAAAAACATTAATGCTGTTAGGCACTATTTGCATCCCCTCAAGATCTGAGCTGTTTTTTTTTTAAAACACTGGAACTCAATTTTATTTTTCTAAAGAAATGTCATGACTTTATTTGATCATGATAAATATTTTTTTAAAGAAAAGTTTTCTTTTAATTGCAGAGAAATTAAACTTTAAATTTTATTTTTCTGCATAATATCTTCAGTAGTTTATGTCATAGAGCTAGCTGTTCAATACAAAATCCAATGCAAAATATTTTTTTGGCCAATCACCTTTCATCTTTAACCAAATTTGAGCACAATCAGGTGCTCAGTTTTCATTACAAATGTATTGAAATTTATCTATGTGTATACACATGCAAAGGCAATGTAATCTCTATAACATATAACAAGCTGTAAAAGTAATGAATATATATATATATATATATATATATATATATATATATATATATATATATATATATATATATATATATATATTGATCGTAGAAACATACTAAAAATCTCTTTGTTTATATATTGAATTTTAATTAATCTGAAACTTTATCATCATGGCAAGTACAATTGAGAAAGTGAAAAAGAACTCAGACTCATGACTTCCATACAGAAGCCTTAGTCACAGTACCTGCTTTGTGTTCTGAACCAAAACGTCTAATGTCACATTATACCAGTTTATCCTTCTGCTTAATGAATGTTAACAAGCAGAAATACTTGGTGTAACTTTTCAGCAAATTATGTGTCTAATACAAGAGAGAAAATTGTACTCTATCAGTACACACCATGCAGAGATGCTGATAAAAAGCAATAGCCAGCTGAAATTGTCAGTTTATTTTATTTAAAGTTTGCCAATTACATTAACTCCAAAGTGAATACTTTTTTTTGATTGGATTGGTGTAATGGTGTTCTACAACCCAGTCAAGAATCTTTCACTTATTTGAGTTGATCTGGTCAGAGATGGTGTAGAGTACTGGAGTGCCTGAAAAAAAAACCACCAACCTTAAACAAGCAATACTGATTTACATACTTTCTCACACTAGGATCTGCCTGACTGGGATTCCAGTGAGAGGCACATTAATTTTTAGCCACCAACTTTTGTCCTAAAACTTTTTTAAATAGATTGCCTACTATTTTTAAAAAAAAAAAATTTCTCCCTATCTAAAAACTTAATGAAATTCCTGCTAGAGGAACAGATCCTGACCTGGTGAGCTTTTAGGCCTAAGATGGAGTCTAACTTACCTGGACAGCTGAGATAAGAAACTGTTTAAAACACCCACTGGTATCATCTTCAATATCCTGTTCTATCTGATTTTCACTGGTTTTTCTATTTGGACTTACCACTGTAACAATATGTGTACATATTGTACAATTTATGATTGATATTATTAATATTTTCTTCTTTATATCACTGTCATTGTTTAAAATTACTTTTTGTTTCATTACATATACTCTTAAAATGCCAACAAAGAAGTCAGTTCAGAGACCATTAATTGAGTTATAAATGAAACTCCATCAAGAGAAATTTTATGAATGTGGTGCTCCACATTTTTTAAAGTCTTACAAACTTTAAAAAAAAATTTCCAAGATCAATTTAGTGCTTCTAAACTTACAATGAAACTTGAGATAAATTTAAAACATCTTCTGAACTCTTAGTACATTTATAAATAAACTGTTCAGATTTGATAAATTTTAGTTTCAGTTGAAGATATGACAACTTACCATCTGGATAAGCCTCTCTTAATTCATGAATCTGTGCATTTGTTCTAGATGTCAAGATTTCTATTAGAACACTTTCATCAGTTCCCAATCCCTGAAACATCATGTAAAAGTTTTAAGACTTCAATTGTTACTAATAGTTTAGCACCCTTATTTATATTGTTTCAGAGAACCTCTCATTTTTAAGATCCAGATATAAATAAAGTGCATTTTTATAATACACCTCTAATTATAAATAAAACCCTGCAATATTTTAATATTATCGATTTTCCCCATTTACAGTAAAGGGGCTCCAGTGATAGGAGGAATTTAAGGGATGATTAAGATTTTCAACAATATTTTCTAGTTATGTGCATAAAATGTTCTCTCAAACTTAAGAACAAGGTTTGTGTTAAAATATTTAAATTCAAGGGCCATAACTATTGCATCAGGGGCCATAACTATTTCAAAGCATTTACACATTTTGTAGAAGTAGTCAGGTTACAGGAGGAATAAAAAATAAAAAGTGGAATTTCAACAACAGATTCAAGTCATATGCATGAAACCTTTAACTAAATCTATGACCTTAAAACTATTAAAAAATAACAGCTGCCATCAGGCATGATCAGGATGCCTACCAATCCTGACAAAAATCAAGGACAAAAAAGAAATGATGTTCTAGATATAACTATCCCAACATTAACCAATATAGTAAATTTAACATGGTTAGAATTGATTAAAAATTGTAGGTTGTAGAATTGTTACAAGATAGAATTGACTTTTCTTACATCAAGGGTCATAACTTTGCCAAACAAAGTCATTATCAAACTCATTCAAAAAAATAAATCTCAATATATACCTACACAATAAATTTTGGTGCAAATTAAGTGAGAAATGTAAGCTGTAGAGCAGTTACAAGAAAATGTTTACACAAATTGCCCAACGACCAACCCGGTCACCCACAATTGCCAAACCATAAGCTTAGTGCAACTTTCTTGCAATTTAGTAAAAATATTGTTTAATTAAACTGTAAATATTTCTCTATTTAAGCTTGGCGGTGTTAACAGGGTGTTTTGCGTGCTCATAATTTTATGATTTACTTCTTTTGGCCATAAACTTAAATTGATTTCTAAGTTCTAAAATGATATAGGAAACAAAAGTACACAGTATTCTTAATTTTCTAAGCACTAAAGCAAATCCCATTCAAAACATTTTTGGAATTTGTCAAAACATAAAATTTTGAGTAAAATGACAGATTTTATTGAGCACAATATCCTTTCAAATCAACTGCTAGTTTAGTGAAATATAGAGAAGCCTGTCATAAAAGTGAAGGAATTAAACCATGGTCATGTACTTAAACCCGTTTTGGGCTGCATGGTATATCTGATCAGGGGATTCTATTCCAGTTTCCAGTCTACTAAATTCTTGACTCTATCTTGTCACAAACAAGTGTTCTGGCCAAAATGAAGATCTGAAATACGTGAATTAATGCCATTGAATGAAAATTCTGTGACAAGCAGTGGCTTGATGAGATATGGAATGAAGTAAAAGATTTTATTAAAGTAGTATTACTGAAAAGAAATAAATTAAAATGTGTCTTCTCAGTAGAACCAATTAAAACCATACTTAATTGTTTTGGTAACATTCTGAAAAAAAAAAATGATGTAAAAAATGCAATTCTGTGCAAAATGTTGATATTTTGACATGGTTTAAATAGAAACAAAAATTTTAAATAAGTTAATTTGTTCTTAAAGTTTGGTTTTTGCCTTATGTATCATAAATATATTTACATATATAGCCTCCTGAATACACCAGGCATCAAATTCAGCTGGTTTAACAAACATGGCCATGACAGCCTCTTTGAAGTCTCCACTAAGTTCACTCTCAAGTTCTTCAATGAGATCCTAAACATAAAATAGCAAAGAAATTTAAAAAAAAATATATACATATATATGAATAAAAAACAATGGTTAATTTTTTTTTTAAATTATAAAAAATTCTTTTGAAAAAAAATTATTAATTTTTTTTTTAAATTGATCATTAAATTTTTTTAGAAAATTGATCATTAAATTTTTTTAGAAAATTGATCATTAAATTTTGTATTAATGTATTTCACAGAAGTTACATTCAAACATATAGATTTTTTAGATATTGTATGTAAAACCAATTCTTGTCTGACTTGGTCCTGTGTGTTCACATAAGTTAAATTCTTTTAAAGTAATTATTCATAATTACATGTAGCTCCACAAAAGTTAAAAATTTTTACAGTAATTAATCATAATTACATGTAGCTCCACAAAATTTAAACAATTTTACAGTAATTAATCATAATTACATGTAGCTCCACAATAGTTAAATAATTTTACAGCAATTGTTCATAATTACATGTAGCTCCACAAAAGTTAAATAATTTTACAGCAATTGTTCATAATTACATGTAGCTCCACAAAAGTTAATAATTTTACATTAATTATTCATAATTACATGTAGCTCCACAAAAGTTAATAATTTTACAGTAATTATTCATAATTACAGGTAGCTCCACAAAAGTTAAATAATTTTACAGTAATTATTCATAACTACATGTAACTCCACAAAAGTTAAATAATTTTACAGTAATTATTCATTATTACACGTAGCTCCACAAAAGTTAAAAATTTTAGTGTAATTATTCATAATTACAGGTATCTCCACAAAAGTTAAATAATTTTACAGTAATTATTCATAATTACATGTAGCTCCACAAAAGTTAAATAATTTTACAGTAATTATTCATAATTACATGTAGCTCCACAAAAGTTAAAAATTTTACAGTAATTATTCATAATTACAGGTAGCTCCACAAAAGTTAAATAATTTTACAGTAATTATTCATAACTACATGTAACTCCACAATAGTTAAATAATTTTACAGCAATTGTTCATAATTACATGTAGCTCCACAAAAGTTAAATAATTTTACAGCAATTGTTCATAATTACATGTAGCTCCACAATAGTTAAATAATTTTACAGCAATTGTTCATAATTACATGTAGCTCCACAAAAGTTAATAATTTTACATTAATTATTCATAATTACATGTAGCTCCACAAAAGTTAAAAATTTTACAGTTATTATTCATAATTACAGGTAGCTCCACAAAAGTTAAATAATTTTACAGTAATTATTCATAACTACATGTAACTCCACAAAAGTTAAATAATTTTACAGTAATTATTCATTATTACATGTAGCTCCACAAAAGTTAATAATTTTACAGTAATTATTCATAATTACAGGTAGCTCGACAAAAGTTTCAATAATTTTACAGTAATTATTCATAATTACAGATAGCTCCACAAAGTCAAATAATTTTATAGTAATTATTCATAATTACAGGTAGCTCCACAAAAGTTAAATAATTTTACAGTAATTATTCATAATTACATGTAGCTTACCAATCCGTAACTGGTCTTATACTGCTTCTTTAATTTTTGTCTCTGATCATTACTTCTTGTAGTGATTACGTTTATTATGGCTTCCTCGTTAGTCCCTAAAAAAAATTATTTTTATTCCAATTTTCTATAAAAAAATGAATACTGGTAAGTCATTGGTTATACTTATATAAAAAGATGAAATGAATAATTTTTTTATACATGATAAGTTTGGTACTCATAGAATTAAAACTGCCCTTGACAAAAAACTTTTGGAAAAAAAATGTTTTGCAGATTGGGCGGATGTCACAATTTTAAGGAAGGGATAATTAAACAAACAATTGTGTCCATTTTAGAAAAAGCAACAGTTTATTCTTGACTTAGCTAGGTTTCACTGTATAATAAAACAGTGTCATAGTCATAACTGTGAACTAGGAAAATTGCTTGGATAATAATTAGCCACATTCTGGCCTCTGTACATTGTCATTTGGCAACAATTTATAACTGAATGTTAAAGCTATCATCCAAAGCCATTGTTGCTGTGATATTTATTTACAAGCAACGACTATGAATTAAATTGGCAACATCAACCAAATCAATTGCCTTCAAACAACCCCCAACTAGCAACATCTTTCAAATAAATATACAGCTATCAGTCAAAAATACTTCTCCTGTGCCAATTAACAATAGGTAGCAAGTTCCTTTTCTATAAAAACAAGAGGCCCATGGGCCTTAACGCTCACATGAAGATATGTCCAATATTGTTTGCAAAGTGCAATAGACAATATATTAAGTACAGAAACTTTAAAAGTTTTCTCAAGTTAAAAACTCCCACAAAACTTAATCAGAAACATATCAACTCACATTTCATTTACAAGTAGCTTATAAATATGCATGAAGTAACTGTAGTGCAATGAATAATTTCCAAATCATTAATCAATTTCAGTATACTTATGCAGCTATGTCCTTAACCTTTTAACTTATTTGACCTTGAGCAACATACCAAAATGATTGTCAAGTCAATACCTACAATATTCTAATATACATGCCTATGCAGGAAATTAATAGCTTTCAAGATAATTAATAATTTAAGTATTCCTATGTTATTATGACCTTGACCTCTGAACATATGACCTTGAACCATATATCAAAATGATTGCCATGTCAATACCTAAAATATTCTATTAAACATGCCAATACAAAAAGTTAATAGTTTTCAAGATAATTAGCAATTTAGGTCTCCTTTTGCAGCTGTGACCTTGACCTTTTAACATATGACCTTGAACCATATATCACAATGATCGTCATGTCAATACCTACAATATTCTAATATACATGCCTATACAAAAAGTTAATAGTTATCAAGATAATTAGCAATTTAAGTCTTCTTTTGCAGCTGTGACCTTGACCTTTCAACATATGACCTTGACTCATATATCACAATGATCGTCATGCCAATACCTACAATATTCTAATATACATGCCTATACAAAAATAATAGTTTTCAAGATAATTTGCAATTTAAGTCTTCTTTTGCAGCTGTGACCTTGACCTTTCAACATATGACCTTGAATCATATATCAAAATGATTGCCATGTCAATACCTACAATATTCTAAAATACATGTCTATACAAAAAGTTAATAGTTTTGAGGATAATTAGCAGTTTAAGTCTTCTTTTGCAGCCATGACCTTGACCTTTCAACATATGAGCTTGAACCATATATCAAAATATTCCTTGTTGCAATACCTACAATATTCTAATATACATGCCTATACAAAAAGTTAATAGTTTTCAAGATAATTAGCAATTTTTGTCTTCTTTTGCAGCTGTGACCTTTAACTTTCAACATATGACCTTGACCCATATATCAAAATGATCGTCATGTCAATACCTACAATATTCTAATATACATGCCTATACAAAAGGTTAATAGTTTTCAAGATAATTAGCAATTTAAGTCTTCTTTTGCAGCTGTGACCTTGACCTTTCAACATATAATCTTGTACCACATATCAAAATGATCATTGTCACAATACCTACAATATTCTAATATACATGTCTATACAAAAAGTTAATAGTTTTCAAGATAATTAGCAATTTAGGTCTTCTTCTGCAGCTATGACCTTGACCTTTCAACATATGACCTTGAACCATATATCAAAATGATTGCCATGTTAATACCTACAATATTCAAATATACATGCCTATACAAAAAGTTAATATTTTTCAAGATATAGTGACAAATATATAATTTTTTGCAATTTCCCCACTCAATGCCCTACAATTTCCCCATTTTGAGCCAAATGGCTACCATTTGTGCAAATCTGCAAATAGATGACCTAAGGATGTTATAAATGAAATAACTAAGGTATATCTCTTGTAGATTCAGCAGAGAAGATTTTTAAAATTTTTCACTTTTTCCCCCTCTTTTGGGGCCCCAAGGGGACATAACTCCTTCATTTATGCAAATCTTAAAGGGCTTCACCCAGGCATGATGGTTACCAAGTTTCGTTAAATTTGGCCTATTGGTTTTGGAGGAGAAGATTAAAATGTAAAAAGTTTACGCACGACGCAAGACAGATGACGCACGACGGATGACGCATGACGAACGAAGATGGATAGCAATAGCTCATCTAAGCTTTCAGCTCAGGTGAGCTAAAAACATAGCAAAATCGAATTCCCAAGTTGCAACAGACATACAACAATATCTTAAAATAAAGGAGTAAGTCTAAGCCAAATCATTGAATTTATCAATGTGGCATTTGTCAACTAGCAGCTACTTCCAACTGAATTGGCAACTATCTGAAAAAAGATATTATATATTGTTTCAGTGACATGTGTATGAATGTAATTATGACATTTAAATTTTCACCTGCTCCATCCATGGCATTTTTCAAATAAATACAATCATATTCAGGGTCCCATTTCTCCAGTTCAAATTCTTCAGTTTCCAGAGTGTACAAGAATACTGGATCCTCATTGCTGTACGTATCTAATGGTTTTATGGTTCCCTCTGTTGGTTCTAGAGTTCCATATAACTCAAAGCGTTTTTGTAACTCTGCTGCATACATGTCCCTGTATTGTTCAAGTATACTTGGATCTTCCTGGACCTTCTCGTTGATCTTTTCTGTTGCTTTCTACAAACAAATTCATAAACAATTTTTAATAAATGATGTTAGTTACACTGGCAAATATAAAATTGAAATAAAAAGTCAGAAATTGCTCATCACCAAAAAGCTAATCATCTTATTCATATATTTGTCACAAGCACCGAAAATTGGCTAGTTCTACTTTCATTTTTTACAACATTTTACATCTTTATCTTAGACATTTAAATTCTTAACAACAACAAAGTTTACCTAAGTCAAGGAAAAGTGAAATCTGGGTTAAAGTGACCTACTTTATACCAACTGTTCAGAAGGTTCATGGTATTGTAAGTACACACAAATTCAAGAGTCTGTAATATATAGTACCGAAAACACATTCAAAACTTAACATTAAACTTGACCTAGATCCATAAAAAACAAAATATGGGTCAAAGTAACCTAGATTTAATTTGGTTACACAGAACATTTTTCACTGAAGGTTCCTTGACTCTGATTTCTCATGATTTTCTTCTTTCATATTTTCTCTTCCATTTTCAGTGCTTTGATCCTGGTGTTATTCCTTGAAAACTCTCATTATACCATCTTAACTAAGGAGGTTTCCATTTTCCATAGGCCATTCATATATATGATATATATGATATATTTGATCCTATATTTTTCTTTTTAGACAGATTTTGCCATTTCTTACCTAGTGATATGTTTACATAAGTAATTAAAAAAAAAACAATACTAATTGTTTGTCTCTGGTCCCAAACATTTTTTCCGGGCCATGTTGGCTTAAATGTTAAGACCTTATCCTTCAAACTCGAGGCATCCACCACTGTGGGTTGATATGGGGCCATCACAAGTGAGGAAGGATTTAAATTGCCATAGGCCCTTGAAGGTTGGCTCAGTACCAGTATAATGGAAAGAGAAGTATGCAATGTTTGTGGTCTGCAATATTTATCTATATATGACATTGTAACTGAGTGTATTAGCAATCTAAAGGTCACCATAAATCTGTATGAATACAAGATCGGACACACATGCACACTCATGCACCACAGGAACTTGTATTCAGATCAGTCCTTGAAATCAATAAAATATGTCTCATGAAAAGCTGGATAATTGCTGATGTGACATTAAACAACATTCAAACAGACAACCAACCAAACAAAACTTTTTTCAGTTTAGACAGGTTTTTGGTTAACTGGAAGTAATGATTAACAAAAGTTACCATATGTGATACTCTACATTACTCTACATGTATATACATACCACTTTCTTCTTGATATTTTTCTTGATGGTTTTTCTTGTGTTTCTAGATTCCTCTACTTCTTCTTCATCTTCCTCATCCTCTTCCTCATCATCATCTTCAGGTTCTTCATCCATTTCTTCCTGGCTTATCAACCCCATCTGTAAAAATATACAAAATATGCTAAGCTTACAATGAAGTAAAACAAACAATTTTTGTATTAATTCAGATATCCAATTGAATACTAAATATTCAATAAATAAAACTGTCTTTTAAGAGCCAAACACTTCCATTCCATTGAAATAATTATTTTTTTTACTTGAACTTTGATCTACACATCTAAATGTGGTATGCAACTAATTCTGTCACGTTAATAGAAAGTTGTGCCTTTTTTTGATCAAATGTATGATTACCAATACACATTTGTACCAAGTTTGTTCAAAATCTGTCAAAAGATGTGAAAGTTATGAAGGTGACATGATTAAACAGTCAGACAGGCAGACAGACATAGTGATTCCTATATAATCCTATTTACCCCTGTCACACTAATTTTGTTGGGGTATAACTATTAAAGACATTTCTGTTAAAATAAAATTCAAAATTTCAGTTCTGAAACTAAACCAAAAACGATAAAAAACCAAACAAACAAATTACCAAAAAGTACAAAAATTGTAACCAAGAAAATATACACCATTACATTTTGTATAACTGCATACAGGTCAAGTCACACACATTGCGTGTGTGTCAAACACATTTTGGATGAAAATCACACTCACATGCTAAACTTTCTCAAACACATGCATAATCAAACTATCCAGAAAACAAAAACTGACAACATAGATCTATTAATATAAGTTTGTAAACATTTTAAGTGGCCAATGTTGCATGTTTTGTAGATTCTGCCATTGTTTTTTATGTCTCAAAATGCAAGTGAATGAACAAATTTACACCTTTTTTTCATTTTAATTTTTATTTTTTTTAAATTTTTATTTTTATTTTATTATTTTTTTTAGGGGGGGGGGGGGGGGTGGGGTGGGTAAGAGATGCTTCAGCCATTGGGTTGTTACATGCTTAACTTTGAAAACCCTTGACAGCTATGAAACTTTTAAACACTTACCATTTGTGCACACATAATTGATGCATTTTCAGCACTCCACATGTTCATGTTAATAATGTTTGTTTGATGTGATACAGGCATTTGCCTTATCTGAAAATAAACAAATTAATTTATAAATAAGTAAGTAAGTAATTTTTATTATAGTGACATGTGTATAAATAAGCATATAATAAGTGGCATGATTAAACAGATTATGTCTTAAAGAAGAGTAAAGTGGACAGTAAAGTAAAAAGTGAATTTAGTTTTTAATTTGACCACAGTTGCATAAACCACACAGTCTGTCACAAACTAGTTTGTTTCGATAATGTCCTGTCTCAATTCGGATTATCAATATTCTGCATGTCAATTATGCTCAGATTAATCTTTTGGTTGTATTTAGATTAGGTGCCACATACTGTTCCTGGCAAGAATTACCGGTATGCTTGAATGTCTTGTATGTCCATATATAAATTCAGTGAATTAAGATCCACCTTCAGTGGTTATTATTATAAGTAGTAGTAGTAGTAGTAGTAGTAGTAGTAGTATCTTCATCATTATTTTTATTGTGATTATTATTATTATTATTATCATCATCATCATCATCATCATCATCATCATCATCATCATTATTATTATTATTATTATTGTTATTATTGTTGTTGTTGTTGTAAGCTGCACTTATTTCAATGCATATCTCCTATCACTGATGATTCATTCCACCAAGTTGGTAATACTTTTGATAAAACTTACCATTAAAAATTGACATACTCAGATTAATAATATGCACATCATTTTTCAATGTTGAAACTGCAAACTTCTTATGCATAGTTTTAGAGAATTACTTCAAACAAAGAGCCAATACTTCAAAGGGTCAATAATGCTGTATTTCATAACACTGGTGTGATGCAGTAAGGGAGATAACTCTTGTAACTTCGAATATGCATTTTTTTAAAAATAGATTTTTAGGTGCTTAGTCTAAGAATGATGAAAAAGTATGGTAATGTATAAGATTTTACAGAATTATTCAAAAATATTTCTGTATCCTTTATATCAGGAAAAATATTATCAAAACTAGAAGTCTATTATTATACAAAATAGAGACTGGCTATAACTTTTGCAAGTTTAAAGTTGCACTTCTGTCATAAGAAATAAATCTCTAATAAGTATGGTTTGGTTGATTAAAAGATTCTTATATAACAAAATCATTATAAAAATAACAACTAAGGTCAAAAGCTCAGAATAACCATTATGCATGAACATTATCATACAAGAATAGTCATTTTTTCATTTGAATCTAAAATTGACATAACTGTATATATGACATAGTTATAGTAAACTCATAGTAAACTTACCGGAGGTGGTGCCCGGATCATGTTCATCTGTGGGGCAGGCATGAAACCTACAAGTCATGAAACAATATGTTATATCAAGCAGTAATTAAAAATAAGTTGTAAGTTAGAAAACAAAACTTTAAATTTTTGTATAACATTTAAAAAAATCACCTTGCACTTTAGAAAATAAAAATTTCTTTATATTCATGATAATGCTTTTAACAAGAATGGTACATGAACAAAAATTTCAAACCTAATCTAAATCACTTGACTTGTTTATTATTCCAAGCATTATCAAAATTAGTAAAAAATATAACTGAATGGAATTCACCAGTGTACCACGTGATACCTCATAATGTTTGTGTAGGACAATTATTTCTTTTGGCAATGGAATTGCATAATGTTGCGTTTTCCCATAATAATGATGTTTTTTTCGGGAATATTTGACATAATCGTTATCCATTTCATTCTGCACAAACATTAAGAGGTATTGATCACTTTGTACACTGGCAAGTTCCATTGTGAACCATACAGCCTTAGAAGTCAATAAATAATAAATAAATTTACATCAATTTTGCCAGACATGGAAAATAATGTTCCCATGATAAAAATAGTTTAAGCTTAATCAAATGAGTAATGAAGAAGAGTTATATATGTTGTTCTAT
Organism: Tegillarca granosa; assembly: GCA_029721355.1. Lineage (NCBI taxonomy): Eukaryota > Metazoa > Mollusca > Bivalvia > Arcoida > Arcidae > Tegillarca > Tegillarca granosa. The sequence goes on along the minus strand of CM056594.1, from coordinate 34,689,994 downwards.
TTTTTTGTGCTGATTGCTTGTGAACAAAATGTTGCAATTCATTATTTTTTTACATACACTCATGGTGCTGATGCTTGGTAAATGCACTTAGTACCAGTACTTCATATAGATATAGGTGTGTGTGTGTGTGTGTGTGTGTGTGTGTGTGTGTGTCACCTGGAGGAAACTGTTGAGGTGGTGGTTGTTGCTGATACTGGTTGACGTTGTAAGCACTGTAGCTATAGCCACCTCCAAAGTTCTGTGGAGGATATCCACTATATCCACCAAAGGGGTTATAACCATATCCACCTCCATAGGGTTGTGGATAGTTCGACTGAAAATAGAGTACCAGAAAAACATATAACAACGAAACTTTGATCATCTGTAGTGCATCTTATATTATTATTACATCTTATGAGTTATCAAAAGAAAACAAAGAAAAATAATACTTAAAAATCTTAGTTATCCATAGTATGCAAGAGTATGAAAATATTAAATCTCCTATGTAGAATCAATATTGGTGGTTAAGTGGTATAAAGCACATGCTTACAGATCATAGTGCATCTCACCTTCTAGGTTTTAGGGGGGCCTTGGTGACCGAGTGATCTAAAGTGCGCGCTTATGGATCACAGCGCCTCTCACCGCCTGGGTTCAAATCCCACTTGGGCCAGATCCTAGTGTGAGAAAGTTTGTCTGTTCGCTTGCTGAAGGTCGGTGGTTTTCTCTGGGCACTCCGGTTTCCTCCACCATTACAGAACTTACCGCCTAGGAATAAGTGAAAGATTCTTGACTGGGGCGTAAAACACTATTACTCCACTCCACTCCTAGGTTTTAATCCCATTTGGACAGTGTCTAGTACATGTATAAAAAAAATTTGTCAGATCTTTTGCCAAGGGTTGGAGGTTATCACAACTATCTCAGATTTCCACCCTATCCCGGAACTGACCACCATGATATAAGTGAAACAATCTTGGCTTGCAAGGACATAAAATTCCATTTGTTCACTCTTTACTACTATGTTGATAATTTTTGGAACAGTTACCTCCCTTTGACTGTAAATTTGCATATTTCTTTTGAAGAAGACTGCTTTGCTTCGCAATATAAACTATCTTCTGTAGCTGAATTGTATGAGTTATGCCCTATAAAGAATCTTAAATATTGTACATAGGCGTTCTATCATAGGAAAATTAGGAGATGCATATGGCTATGCTGCAGAATGTCTCGTCAGATGGCTATGAAAAGTTTCTCAGTACAGATACAAAAAAAAATCTAGTGAGAGGCACTATGATCTGTAAATGCATGCTTTAGACCACTTGGCTACTAAGGCTCCTAGATTTTCTAAATTGAACTTGATTATTACTTTTACATATCCAAAACTTCAGACATATTCTTATATCACATATTATTCTACAAAGTTGTCAAGAAATTTAAAAGTAAATGTTCAATACATTGCATCCTACAAAGTCACATTATGCTCAGTGGCTGATCTGAGAGGGGGGTGCATAGCCATATGGATGTACGCTTCCACTTTATGTTGCTGATAATACTTTTTTTTTTTTTTTTTTTTGTCTTATACACCAAAAGCCTGCCCCCGACAATCTATGATTCTGGGACTCTGAATCTCTATAATGCAGCTTAGATTGCACCAGAATGCAGGACTTTGCGCATTTTTAAAAAATTTTCCAGGAGAGCAAGCCTCAAGATCCCCTGGGAGAGGTTTTTATCTTTGTTTTCAGATTTTAACAACCCACACCCCTTGTTAAATCCTGAATTTGTCTCTGATGCTAAGCTGGGTGCAAGTCCACCAGGACAAAAACTTTTTAAATCAAGATGTATTATCAGGCATTCTCTGCATTTGAAGACATAAAATTATCTATCAGACCTACATTATTTTCAACCTTATTGCAGAAAATTTAGCTACCCAAATGAAAATCTTTTTCGCGTTAGAGACAATATCAGCAACTATCAAATAATTTCTTGTAGTTTCCGCCTCTAGTTTTAGGAAACACTAACTATACTAAAATATCATGTGTTACTTGCAGCTGAAATTATCTTGATTATATATAATTTCAACTGCCAGTAAATCATAGATCTAGTCTTATGATACAATACAAATTTTTAATTTTCCAAATACATGTACTATTATTATGCCTGTATATTAAAAAAAAGCCATAGAATGTAAGCCTGATATGTCTAAAAAATGTTTGTGTGTGAATATGTGACTATACATGTTGCTACTACTTTAAGTTTGGGCATAATCAATCTTATTACATAACAAACCATAAAAAATAAAAAAGCAGCTGTTTAAATATTAGAAATTAAAAACATATCTCAAAGTGCAAAACTGTGTGTCCTAGAAAAGTCCTAGAAAAGTCATGTGAATGGTACTGAAATAGTAAGGATCTGTGTAAAAGCTCTAGAAAAACAAATTGAAACATGGAGTAGTAAAGCTGATATTTAAAGGATCATTATAAAGTATACGTAAAAGTTTAAAGATATGTTCAGTTTCAGTGAAATGGCTATAAATTGATTGAAAAAAAGTGGTGGGTATGTTGAGTTACTAGTTATAATGGTGAAGTAGTATCTACATTTTAAAATCTTTGTAGCAGTGTCGAAAAAGGTCAAAGGTCACTGTAAGAATAAATATCATGTGCTCAAGGAATGTATGCACACCCTAAAGAAATATATATTTTGCATCGTCAACAACTGCAGACAGATAAACAAGTAAACACTTATTGTAGCACATCTAGATTATCTGAGACATCACCAAGTCAGTTGATTGGCCTCAGTTGCCTGAGTCAGGTCTAAAGTGAATCATAATCACTCTTACAGCACAGGTTTCAACCCCACTTAGGACAGTTTCTTGTATATGAGATTAGTGGATAGTCTGTTAACTGAAGATTAGTTTTTACTTACAGCAGACCCTAGTATGTGATATATTTTATTTTGCTTGCCAAAGATCAGTTTTCTTTGGACACTCCGTTTCCTACACCATTCCAGAACTGACAACCTCAATATTAGTGAAAAAATCTTGATCAGCACATAAAACACTATTTAATATCAATCCACTTCCTAATTTAAGTGGCAACCTAACCTGTGGTTTAATGAAACATTAAGCCTGAATTTTGCAATAGAGATTTCAGTTTATATATAAGTAATTGTTGTTCTGTGAAGTTTGTTAGAATCTGTAGACATGTTAGTATACAATGAAGTCTAAGGTAAAAATCAAACTATATATAAATTAAATCACACTTAGATTTCATCATGTGTTGCATTAACATCTCTAGATATACCTGACAAAAAGCCATGTTGTTTTCCTCAAATTATCTAAATTATAAGGAAAAAACAAAAAATTATTCATTAAAAGCAAGTTATTATTATTATTATTATTATTATCATTATTATTATTATTATTATTTTCTTTTCTTTCCTTTTCATTTTTTTTTCTTGTTACCCTAGTGGCTAAATGGCTGTTTTGTTATTAAATCTTCCTGATTGGTCAGCATACATTTATTCAATAAGAAGTTAATAAAACCAGAGATATATATTACATGTAATATATGTCTCTGATAAAACCTGATTAAATTTATATTATGTAAAATATATTAAATTGTAACAAAACCACTTCTCATAGATCATAATGGTAAAATGGCATTTCTGGAAAATTTGGGCAAAATTTTACATGAGTTGATGCTTTTTAAAACTAATTAAATATGAACCCTAAAAATCACCAGCGTAAATTTCTTAATTGTGTTAATTACATATGATAACAGTACAATGTATTTATAGCAGTTATAAACTCATGAACAGGTTTAACACATCACAGAATTGAACTGAATTACACTGATTTGTGTAAAATAGTTTATCAGGAATAAAATTATTATTGTAATAACATTGTTTTGTGTTATATAATTATTTACTTTTGTATTACATCATGGCAGTGACCTAGACCAACAGCATTAGATATCACTAGCCCTCATCATTGATGAGGATATTTATTCTTGCCATGTGTGATGTACATAACAGCATTACAAGGTGTGTAAATAAATTTCCAAATAAAAAAACAGGTGTCATTGATGGACTACTGGTGTTTAACAATGACCCTTACCTGCTTAGAAGCTACACAAAATACACAAGATATGTCTCATAAAATCTCTGTAATATTTTGACTTTTTTAATATGTTACCCTAAAGACAAGTCATATGTAACAAATCACAGCTAACCATTTACTTGCTAAACAGTTTATATTGAATTAATCTTACAGATATTTTAACTGAAGAAACCAGTCATTTACAGCAAAAAACAGCTGACCATTACTTATTTAATGACTAGTTGAATTTTACAGAAATTTTAGCTGAAAGCATACCAAGTCATTAACAGAAAAAACATTTATTTATTTTTTTAAAATAACGCTAGGGGATTTTTAGTAACCATGCTGAATAAAACAGCAATGACATGTCAGTTTTATAACCAATTCAGCAACTACTTATAATGTTTCCATTCTTGGTAGCCAAAATCGCCATTGGTTACTAATTTCTGAGAAATTCTTTCAAAAAGTAACATATTTTAAAAGTAACATATTTTAGCAAAGTTGTGAGAAAATACTTTAAAAAAGACTATATTTTCACAAATTTTTGAAATTTGGCTACTAGTAATTTTAAATTTATGGAAACATAGAACTAAGTAGAGAGGCTACTAGAAAATGAATGAAAATATATAATAGAGTTGATGAATGAGGTTGAATTATCATCAATCCTCTTGCTGCAGTTTCCCTTGATTAATACCATGGCTAAAATCAGTGACATAACATGACTATGTTCTTTCATTTTAAATCAATTCAGTAAATTTTAATCTCATTTTAAATGTATGTCATTTATGATTGTTTTCTTCATCAGTTGTAAAAAGGAACCTCACCTTTATCCTTCTAACTTTCTTGGGCACATTTATCCAAATAGATTATCAGATTTTTGAAGAAATAACTTTTGTAATCAGTTTAATCCTCCTTTTTAAAAAATCACATTTTTATAAAATTTTAAAAATCACATAATAATAATAATAATAATAATAATAATAATAATAATAATAATAAACAACTAAAATAAACCTGTTGAAAATTTTAGGTAGAAATTATTGAATTTTATGCTAAAACAATAAGAGGGTATATTAAAGTACTCGCTATAATCTACTCACAAATGCAATGGGTCAGTCAAATGTTCAGTGATATCAGTCTAAATCCTATGAAGGATTCTACTCAGTATTAGGAAGAAGTATTTCTGAGCATTTGGTTTAGCAAGTAATGTTCGGTCAGTTTGCGCTGTAATATTCAAAGAAATAGACTAGATCTATTAAAATGTCACGTTTAAAAGTTGAACAGAATATTTTACACATGTAATACACAATAAACGCTAATCGGTTTAATGGTAAAAACTTTCCATATGTTAAATAAAGGGCCAGCTAACACCGGACGGATATATGACGAAAGCAAATTTCATTGTAAACAAATCTTTCGTAATCGCGTGTTGGAATAACAAAAGTAAATAGTTGCACGAAGACAAAAGCGTCCTTAGCAACCATATTTAGAGAGGCCGAAATCAAATATTTTCACTATCAAAGCAACTATGAATTGATACTGTACATGTGATTAAAAACAGTCTTTTAATTCAAAATATAACTCTTAAAATTCTTTTTAAAATTACCTTATTCTCTGGTTTCTTACCGCTTGAACAAAATAATCAGCTAGTCCCAACAGACACCTGTTGTCAGTAAAACGTTTGTGAGAAACGAATTTTTTACTTAACACTGGTTAAGCGTTTGACTGACATAGACAACTTTTCCTTTGACGGGATTGTGTTTATTTATCTCCAAGATACCTACCTACTGCACACAGGTAAAAAATTCTGTCTCTTTCTCGACACCTTTTAAAATTGTTGTAAGGAATTGTTCATGAAATATGAATGTTAAACAAATGAAATTTTATTTCATCAAGATAAATTACCGGTATTCTTGAAAATTTAAGCATGTACCAAAATTATGATGCTAACGATTGTGTATGGACGGGCATCACATGACATAACTAAATATTCAATTTCACGTGTTATTTATTTATTTATTTATTTATTTATTTATTTATTTATTTATTTTCATTTTAATATAGGCACTCGCCTAAAGTGCGGGAGATCCCAGGTTCGATCCCCAGTCCGACCCTGCATTTTTTCTCCTTGCTGTTTCAGATTAACATTGCAACTATAGGTGCTATAAGATTTTATCCTTGAGTAACAGGATTCAGGAAAAGGTAAAAATGCAGCACCCAAACTGATACTTGAGCTCACGACCTTCCCAATACCAGAAAGGCACTAAACTAATTGAGCTTCAGACCATCTGTTTAGGCTTGTCACAACATTTATCTTTAACTTTTCCAAGACTCGCTCACCTTTTATCGCAACAACCTGGTTTCATATTTAAGCAACATGTTTGTTGGCCATTGCCAAGTCAAACAATTTTCCGAATGAAATAGGAAAAAATACTCTAACCAAACCAGTACTTAAAAACTGTCTTCACGCACCAAAAGTCTATATTTTATCACAATGAAACGAGGATGTCATTGGAAACATGTCCTATTATGTAGTTTGCCTAATGACTAGATCTAGTTTGAGAAAGTTTGTCAGTTTGCTTGCCAAAGGACTGTGGTTTTCTTCCATGCATGTTACTTTAGTTTCCTCCTTAATTACTGAACTAATTAGTGAAAAAATTTTGACTTGGATAAAATTCCCATAACATAACACTGATTGATTTGTATTAGAATTGTGGAAGTCACTGCACATAAGCAAGAAAATTAAATTTATCTCAGGAAATTGCAAAGTCAGTGATGAACCTTATGTTGTTTTAAGAGAGAGAGAGAGAGAGAGAGAATGTCTTTGATTTTTTTTGGGAGTTGTAAAAACTTGAATTATGTTTTATCTTCATTTTGACAAAGCAGTTACAGTATACCCAGATAAAATAAGTTGATATTTTAGTGAATTATGACTCTTTTGACTTAGCAAGATAAAGTTTAAACACAAAAGATAGGCAAAATAAAGTTTAAACCAAAATTTAAAAAAATCTGAAAAATATTTGAAATGAGTGATCACAGCCTCTAGCCAAAACTGAAATGATGAAATAATGATGTATAATTAGTGTGTATACACTGGGTTTTCCATAACCGTAACGTGGTGTTCCAAATAATACGCAATTTGCCATTTTGAGTTCATATCACTCTGAATTCACAAAATGGTCAACTTGTTCGTTAAACTTGTATATTTCAAAAACTTTCCTGAAAAAAATAAACAAATACTTTAGAAGAAACCCTAATGGGAATTATTGATTACCTTAGATCTATGATCATGTATTTTTTATATATATGTAATTATATAATGTATTGTTTCTATTTTTGCAGGTATCCTAAAGATTTTTTATTAAAGAGGGGGCAATATGGCTTATAATTATCCGGTATGTTACATACTTTTTAAAAAAAAATTAAAATTATTATTATTATTATTATTATTATTATTATTATTAATTTGGACAAAATAAATGTTTCATCTCCGACAGTTACATACTCAAACGATATGGATATTTTCTTAAAATAAATGAAATTAAATCATAAAATGACTTTATTTTGTTCTTTTGTTATACAGAGTAATTATCCTGGAGGAGGTGGATATGGTGGTGGAGGATATGGTGGTTATGGTGCTTACCCTCCAAGTTCCGGACCTCCCCCACCCCCTGGAGGTGGTTATGGTGGTTATGGAGGAGGCTACGGAGGAGGCTATGGAGGAGGATATGGGGGAGGATATGGTGGAGGTTATCAAATGGGTTCAGCTCCTCCACCAGGTGGACAACATGGATACACTGGTATATTTTTTAAATTGTAGCTAGAATTAGTAGAATGGATCGTCTTCATTCTTTGTATTAAATGTTCCTTTGCCTGTAATGACAACTGTCTTGGTTCCATGAAGTTATATGAAAGGATAGAGTAAAACCTCATTTCATGTCTAGGGGAGACAATTCACCTGGTCTGTTTATAAATTCTTGAGTGCATAAGAAGTACTGTACATAACATTCCAAACACCCTGATTTGCTTTCTAATGAACTGGCACACTGTTCAGAATGAATAAATAAATAAACAAATAATAAAAATTATATAAATATTATAAAAATAAACTTTTTAAAATATAGATGGTCTTAATTCTTATTTCTTATACGATAAGCATATCAACATAATCACCCTTCTGATGCTCAAAAAAAAATCCAATAAATAAATAAATATTAATAATGATAATAATAATAATCAGCGTGACCTAATATTTTTTTAAATATGGTGACCCCATAGACTCAATTTCCTCTGACACTTATGCACTTTAGGATCAGAACAATTTTTATATTAAAAAAAAACGAGTTTTTTCCAGTACCAACTGGTACCAGAAGCCTTGCTGCCTCATTTTGCTTTAGACTGAAAATATCATTGGAATCATGGAAAAGTTACTAATCTCAATCAATAGGTGAATGATTTGTCTTCATAAATATTTTATTCCAAGACTTTGTGAGGTCTTGTTTTTAAAATGGAAGAAGAGTTGAGTTGAGTCATGGTGTTTAACTTCCCAGTCAAGAATATTTCACTTATATCAAGATGTCACCAGCTATAGGTGAAAGTTCAGAAATTTTGCCTGTGTGTTGCGCTGATAGCATTATACAACAGGGTTCTTTTTCGTGCCATGCTTACTGTACAACAGGACCTCCTTTATTTTAAGTTCCCATCCAAAAGATATGTGACTTTCACTTGGTAATGCTGAGTGCTTAGCAAAAGAACACTTTCAATTCTTGGGTCAGACCTGGTCGGGGTTCAAACTCACAACCTCCTACTTAAGGAGCTAGCACTCTACCAACTGAGCTACCATAATGGTAAAATGGAAGAAGAGGTAAGCAAATATCAACACTGCAGCAGTATTGGAAATTCTGTTTTTTTTATATCGAAATTTTCCTGACCCTATATGCAGTTGCCAGGCATGAAATGTGTTGAGATCAGAGGAAAATCTAACTAGTGATGATCTTTAAGGTGCTCAACACTGGCACCATCTCATCCAAGTGATTGCCTGTGACAATTGGGTGGAGAGATAAAAAAAAAGGTACAGTTGTACTGAATTTTACACTTGTATCACAATGTGGACAATGTGACTACTTTTCTGCTCCACTTATAGTCACATTGAATGAACTTTTTTTGTAAGCTTTCAAAATCGGCTATCTCTGAACACTTAAATATTTTAACTTTTTTGTCACAAGGTGGTGCATATGGGGGATATGGTGGAGTCCCAGGATTTACTATGCCGAGTCAACAAGTACTGCAGCAGACTCAACAGTCATTCGGTGGACAACAGGTAAAATATAACGTCTTTTCTCAGTAACAGCTATGCACTCTTTCAGTAATTCTAAGCATCTGGTTATCTCCCTTTTATTGTCAGTTGTTGACTAAGCATCTGGTTTTGCCCTTTTGTTGTCAGTTGTTGACTAAGCATTTGGTTATCTCCCTTTTGATATCATAAAATGAAAAGTTGTTGACTAAGCATCTGGTTATCTTCCTTTTGATGATGATAATAGTAACTGATAAAATTTTTTTTACTCAAATTTTTAATGGTAAAAAACATTTTTGTTTATATTTCATAATTGCCGTTTAGAGTATAGGAACAACTTTACAAGGGCTAGGTCAGGAATGGAAAATTACGTAACTACAACCTATTTTTCAATGTTTAGTGGTTGTTCACTGAAAGTCTAATGCTATTTTACCTACAATGATGAAATTTGTTTTAAATGGATTATTGAAACCTGTTTTAACATTATTATCTTAAAAAATTACAAGTCTTCTTCAACATATGTGAGTGAAAGTTTTTATTTGGAGAGGCCAAATTGAATTATAATTGTATGTTATATTTGTTTGAAAATTCTGTATGACCAACAAAATATTTATCATCTATTATTGTAACAATGACCCTATACATAATAAGTTCTTTTATTATTGACAGGTTAAACTTGTTATCTGATTATCTTTTGTTCATTGCGGTAGCTCAGTTTGTAGAGTGCTCGCTTTGTAAGTGGAAAGTCATGGGTTCAAACACTGACCGCGTCTGACCCAAGACTTGAAAGTGGATAGACTGTTCTTATGCCAAGCACTCGGCATTACAAAATGAAAGTCACAGTTCTTTCAGATGGGAACTTAAATGAGGTCCTGTGTCATAGTGGGTGTGGCATGATAAAGAATCTTGCTGTATAATGCCATCAACGCAAGGCACTGGCAAAATTTCTGCACTTTCGTCTGTAGCTGGTGATGTCTTGATATAAGTGAAATATTCTTGACTTGCACATTAAACACCATTACTCAACTCAACTCTTCTTTATAATCTATATTTTATGTTAGTTGAAGTGTTTTTGTTACTATTACCTTACAGATTTTTTACTTAGTGTCATATGTGTATTAATACTGCCTTGGAGGCTCAGTGGTAGGGTATCAACCTCAAGAATGGGTACAGGTCTTGGGTTCATAACCTGACCAGGCCATACATAAGACTTAAAAATTTGAGATATTGCTTCATGATCTTGTGCTAACATCAGCTTTAGGAAGAGAGAATGTCAGCTTGTTTACCCAGTCCCATGATAATGGACTGGGGGAGTGGTATTCATGCCTCTGGCATACTGACTTGTGAGCTAGCACCTTACCAAAATGTTGCTTGCACTGAGTGCATATTTGTACACGACAGGCCATAATACACATTTTGACACAAATTGCATGCATAAACTTGTTTTCAGATAAATCCTTGAACTTGTCGTGAATAGCTGAAAAAATTACTGGTTCAAAGTCATTTAACAATTGAACTGTTTTAAAATGATGATCATTGTCAATATGAATGCAAAAACTTTGCAAGCAAACTGAAAAACATGCATTGACTAAAAAATGCCCATCTATAACACATGCACACCGGGAGGAGTCCAGTAGACACAGCAACAACAAAGAATGTGCACATGCATTTTAGACCGAGAACATGATTTTCAAATGAAATATAGTCCACAAATAACGACACATTTATTTTATTGATATTCAAATTATTATTATTATCTTATATCTTATAGTAGTTATAGTCTCAAAAATACATTATGTTAATGAACTGTTCTTTTAAAATCTCATAAATGCACTTTTTAGCCGTGTCAGCTGTGTTTGTTTACTATGATATTGTAGTTCAGGCTTGTGTGTCGCATTTTATATGTATTTATACATGGAGTCACATGGTTTTTGTGATTTATAGTCTATGGATGCAATGGCTCTCAATCTTGGAGTAATGGCAAATAAAAATATATGTATATGTATATAACATGTGTAACTAAGTAATTACATTACTGTAAAATAAATTAAGTTTTTTTAATTCATTATTGCATATTATTACAGGTACCTAGTATGAACCAATGTCAGAGTCTGAACTACAATTCATTTTCACAGATGATGGAACAGCAACAGTTAGCAATGCAACAACAAATGATGGAGGTAATGTGATCAAACTCAAGCCGAGACCTTTATAAGATCATTACATCCAGTTGACCTTTGACTTTGAGTGGGCACATTCACTTTCTTTTAAATCTCAAGAAATAGACTATAATTTATTAGCTTTTCAGCTACTTACTTAGATTCATAAGTATGATTTATAAGTATGTTTTAATGGGCTTCACCAATGTAATGTGATCAGTATCCTTTAACGTTTCTGCTTTACATACGTTTACATCACACATTCCCCAAATAACATTATTTTTATGAAAAAACAACAACTGATGTGATTCCATATTCAATTGTAAAAATTTTTCTGTGGAAATTTTTTTTTTTGTATAAACATTATGTGTATCACATTATGTGGCCGGCTCGTGAATGTCATTTAAGAAATGACTTCGTGTTTGGTAACGTACATGAGGGTATGAACGATAGTGAAGCACGCGCAAATTGCATACACTTGTAGGCACATGCTCTGAAATCAAACACATAGCATAATCTAGCAAACTATCCAAAAATGCCATCTGTTTAAGCAAAATTAAAAAAATTTACTGTATTTGCCATGCACTTGGCATTTGAAATTAAAATTCTCAAAGAATTTTCAGAATAAACTTTAACAACGGTAAGCAACAAATTTTCATTTGTCAGGAAACATGGAACAATAAAGAACCTATACTGCAGCATATAAGTAATTTTACCAATCCTTGCTGAGGAGGCTTATAAACAAGGAAACACATTTAAAGAAGTGGAAGCACAGTATATCCATAAAAAAACTAATTGTATATGCCAAATTTACCAAGTTTTGAAGAAATCTGATTGGACACATTTATTTTACAAATGTGTCAAATAACCAGTTTTTGTAAAATAAAAAAATCTTTGGTATTTGAATGTAGTTGAGAAAAGATTTTTTGTCCTATAGTCAGTATTTAATGGTGAATAAAACAAAATGCCTCGGAAGCAGCAATTTTGAACAAGGCAACTTAGCAAACTTTTTTACACTGGGATTTGTCAAAAATAGATTTGTACCTACCTAAGCTGGGTATAATCTACCAATGAATGGTCATATGCCACTATGTCTCCATTGGCATTTGACAGAAATGATGTATAAATTTATGGTTATGATTGTTTTTTACTTTCAGATGATGAAACAACACAAAGAAATGATGGTAAGTTGTATTTCTAATTGATTTTTAGTATTCATCCATTTTTATTATTTTTTTTTTTTGCACTTCATTTATTCATGTTGTTTCACACAACTTTAAATCCGTTTCAGTAATTTACAAACCCTCTAAACCTTACATTTACCTTAATTAGATGGTAAATGATTTTCCTTGTATAATTTGAATTTTTGTTTCAAAACTGATGGCACTGAACTAAAAGTGTATTTATTATTGATTGATTGATTGATTGATTGATTGATTGATTGATTGATTGATTGATTGATTGATTGATTTATTTATTTATTTATTTATTTATTTATTGATATATTTTCATTTATTTATTTATTTATTTATTTATTTATTTATTTATTTATTTATTTGCAGTTTAATTTTATCATTTAGACAACAAGTTATATCTTGTTATTCATGAAAGTGGCAATCTGGGTCAATTTGTTCAAAGCTTTATCAGTTGGTTGGTGAAATTTGGAATCTTGTATATTTGGCTCTTAAGAGACAGTTCTGAATCAGTGTTTCTTTGGCAATCCAGCCAGCAGAATACTGATTTCAGTGGTCATTTTCAAATTTGTCACTTACACTAAATTTTAATGTAGTTTGTAATAATTTAAAAATTAAAAGTACTCCATAAATGTAAGCCATTTTTTTTATATAAGAACACATCAAATTATGTGATTGCACAACTTCCACAAGAAGCCATGGTGTACATATTAAATATATAATGTGGTTTATTGATAAACCATGATAAATACATGTTAGTTACACATGATTTGACAAAGTTCACTTCATTTTTCTTCATTATTTCTTTTACAGAAAGAACGCAGTGAGGAAACGGAGGAAGAACGGGTATTTATAATAAAACATACATCCCTAACAGTCAGATCCAGAGTTTTATATAGAGGGGGTTGAGAATTTTATCATGAGTTATTGTGAGCATCAAAGGATCAAGCCCCCAGTGATGAGAGGTTTTGGGGCTACTAAAGACCCTCTGCAGGTCCAGGGCAAGCTCTATTAGGGATCCAAGGGCATAGCTCCTGGCGTGAAATGGAATTTTAATATTTCTGGGGGCCTTTTGGCCACATTTTTTTTCTCTTTCTCTCTCTTTTTAATTTTTCATAAGGATGGTTGCAACCTCCTAAAAACTCCTACCCCCCCCCCCCCTTGAATCTGCCAATGCCTAGTTCCCCACATGTGTAGCATAAATCTTGTATAGATGTAATTTTCTGTAATCCTGAGTCATTACTATCAGTGTCATTATTAATCCACCTTTCATTTGTGTACTGCCATAGATAACGCTACTCTTCCTGAATTGAAATTATAATGTCTGCAAGAAAGTGTATTCTGTAAAATCTGGTATAAAAATTGCACAAAAGTGAAAAAACATCCTTACATCTGATGATGAATTATTTAAATCTAAAACTGGTCAAGTTAATAATTATATTTTAAGTTTAAACCAAATAAGCTTTGACAAAATACATGATTACTAAAACTATTGTTAACAACTTTGTTTAACATAAAGTATGAATAATTTGAATTTCTTCTATGAGTAAAAATAATGAGTTTCAACTGTATGTGTATCAGCTATATTTATGGGAGGTTAAAGATAGAGCCAAGCTTTTATCTTAAAAAGGCATACATACCTCCAACAAAATAAATTTTCTGAATATTTTTTGATTTTCTAAAAATATGTATTTTTTAAAATAGGTAATTTTTTATCATGATCCATGAGATTCATTTTCTAAAAATTCATTGCTATTAGCTGTAAATAAATGGAATCCTTTAACGGGTTGGTCACTGGTTAAACAATTATTATTAAAAGCTTGGAGCATGCACACTGATGAACAGAGACTCGAATGAATCAAAGGGAAAACCTGACAAATTGCATTGATTGTCCATTATTAATATACAAATGTATTCGCAATGGTGTTATTTATCCTTGCAAAGTCACAAATGACAAATTTAATGAAATTCTGTGTTTAATTTATGGTATTTATCTGTTTTATAAGTTTAAATGTCCCAGTTTTTTATGATGTAAGCATGATCTGAAATTAGATCCAACAGGCTACATCTTAGTAAGAAATTACTGCTATTTCTATATTTACTCAAGCTTTTATCATTGAACCAAATATAAAATTGTTCATTAGGAATATCATTAAGTAAATTAACACCATTGTAATTTTTTCCTAGGAAAACTTAATGCAGCTTTAACTCTATTACTTTAAGACTTTGAGACTTAAAAAGTCCTGAAATCAGAATAACTTTAACTTCTTAGTCCAAAAGAAAAAAGTTGGAATTTAAATAGATTCTCAATTTTTTGCTCACCTGACCGAAAGGTATATATAGGCATATATATCAGAATATTGTAGGTATTGACATGATGATCATTTTGATATATGACTCAAGGTCATACGTTCAAAGGTCAAGGTCATATGTGCATAAAAAGCCTGAAATTGTTAATTATCTTGGAATCTATTTACTTTTTGTATAGACATATATATCAGAATATTGTAGATATTGACATGACGATCATTTTGATATATGATTCAAGGTCATACGTTCAAGGGTCAAGGTCATAGGTGCATAAAAAGCCTGAAATTGTTAATTATCTTGGAAACTATTAACTTTTTGTATAGACATATATATCAGAATATTGTAGGTATTGACATGACGATCATTTTGATATATGACTCAAGGTCATACGTTCAAAGGTCAAGGTCATATGTGCATAAAAAGCCTGAAATTGTTAATTATCTTTGAAACTATTAACTTTTTGTATAGACATTGTAGGTATTGACATGACGATCATTTTGATATATGACTCAAGGTCATACGTTCAAAGGTCAAGGTCATAGATGCATAAAAAGACTCAAATTGTTAATTATCTTGAAAACTGTTAACTTTTTTCATAGGCATATATACTAGAATATTGTAGGTATTGACATGACGATCATTTTGATATATGACTCAAGGTCATACGTTTGAAGGTCAAGGTCATAGGTGCATAAAAAGACTGAAATTGTTAATTATCTTGAAAAGTGTTAACTTTTTGTATAGACATATATATTATGGTATTGTAGGTATTGACATGACGATCATTTTGATATATGATTCAAGGTCATATATTCAAAGGTCAAGGTCATAGGTGCATAAAAAGCCTGAAATTGATAATTATCTTGGAAACTATTAACTTCTTGTATAGACATATATATTATGGTATTGTAGGTATTGACATGACGATCATTTTGATATATGACTCAAGGTCATATGTTCAAAGGTCAAGGTCATAGGTGCATAAAAAACCTGAAATTGTTAATTATCTTGGAAACTGTTAACTTTTTTCATAGGCATATATATATTAGAATATTGTAAAGATGGACATGACGATCATTTTGATAGATGACTCAAGATCATAAGTTCAAAGGCCAAGGTCATAGATGCATAAAAAGAATCAAATTGTTAATTATCTTGAAAACTGTTAACTTTTTTCGTAGGCATATATATTAGAATATTGTTGGTATTGACATGACGATCATTTTGATATATGACTCAAGGTCATACATTTGAAGGTCAAGGTCATAGATGCATAAAAAGACTGAAATTGTTCATTATCTTGGAAACTATTTAACCTTTTGTATAGGCATGTATATTAGAATATTGTATGTATTTTCCAATGATTTTTGCCATATTCTCAGGTGAGCGGTAAGGCCCATGGGCCTCTTGTTTTTAAATTACAGGAAGAACATGATGAAGAAGAAACTAAAGAGAGAATGAAAATGGAGATGAAACGGATGTATTTGGATGAAGTTTGTCGTTGTCTGGACCACAATGAAACACTAGAAATGACTCATGGGACGGTTTATCCTTATACCCAATATACTGCAGATGATCCTGTTGTGGCATACATAAACAGTGAAGAAGGCTATGATCTAACTGGAAAACCGTGGGATGCAGAATCGGACTGTAGATATATCTACAATGGCTGTAAAGGATTCGGTAAGTATTTAAAAATACTATGCAAGCTTGTGGGAAGGCTTCCATTTTATTATGGTACCCCACTGAAATTTTTATTCTGACTGAAAAAGTCTAAAATGACTGACTATTTTGAAAATTTTCAAAAAAGATATTTTTTTTAATTTTGCTTAGTTTGCATAGAATTTAATTGGCAGGGGTTTAAAAGAAAGATTTACTCTTATTGTTAAGGCCTTCCTACCTTTCTTATGTATGTATGCATCTTTTCCCCCTCCCCAAGCAGTTTCAGTTACTTGGAGAAGAAACTAGACCACATCAGTGGCTCTGTAATAGAGTCACCTCAAGAGCAATAGGTTGTAGATTTGAACCCCAGCCAGGTCATACATAAAACTTTAACATTTGAGAAATTGCTTTCTTGCCTGGTGCTTGGCATTAGGGGGATAGAGTATCAACTGGTTAAACCAGAGCCATGATAATGGAATGGGGAAGTGCTATGCTAGTCTGCAGCATGCTGACCTGGTAAGCTAACACCTTACCAAAAAGTCGCCATAAGTACACACTAGTATATAAGGCAGGCCATAAAACATACTCACCCATTACAGGCACACACAAACTTGTTCTTAGATCATTTCATACAGATTAAAAACCTTGCTCTTGTCGTAGATAGCTGAAAAATTGCTGATGTGCCTATTAAAGAACTGATGAAGATGCTATAACTTATATGTTTAATTATTTGGGAACTTATGAAGATGCTAAAACTTTTTGTTTGAATTATTTAGGAACTGGTGAAGATGTTTTAACTTGTATGTTTAATTATTTTGGAACTGATGAAGATTCTATAACTTGTACATTTTAATTATTTAGGAACTGATGAAGATGCTTTAACTTATGTGTTTTCAACTAGAAACAATGCACAAAGACAAGAATTAAAAAAGATGTACAAGACCAGCTATGGAAAGGTAAACTCTAAGTTTTAGATATAATTGTACCATTGTCAAAAACCATATGAACTACAAGGGGCTTAATAAAGGAATTATCATGTTTGTACTTCAGTCCTTGTAATTAATTAGTGGCACAGATAATTTTGGTTGATTGATTTATTAGGGTTTTATAGTACAGTGATTGATTGAAGAATATGGTCAAGAATATATTTCACTAATATCGGGCATTCAGCTGTAGGTAAAGTTGCAGAAATTTTTATTTTTGAAATGTGCTAAGGGCAATGTGCAGTGAAGGTTCTTTTTGCATGCTGCACCTACTGTGACACAGGGCATTGGAGGTCTCCTCTGAAGGATCCAGTGACTTTCATGTCTAAATAGCAAGTGCTTTGTGAATGAACAGTCACAACCTGTTTTTAAGTCTTGTTCACACCTAGCCAGAACCTGACCTCTTACATTGGAAGCAAGCACTCCATCAAGTGAATGACTGTAGTAGTGTGTCTCAGTTACTCATTTCTCAAATGCATATTTAGTGTTTGCCAACATATATAACTTGACACATCACATGTTCACATGGCCAAGATTTACAGTAATTTTTTTTGTTCTTATCAAGTCTCAAAAAAGTAAGAGCTTTGTTTCCTGCTGTGATAACTTTTTTAAATTATTTTTTAATTTTTTAAAAATAATTTTTCCCCTTAACAATGTGCTTTGTGCTCATTGTTGATAGACTGAATTTTGGTCTTGATAAAAATGTTCCTCTGACTGTGGTGAATAATTTCCAGGATTTTCACTTAGAACCACATATTTTTTGGTCTAATGAATAATTTCCAGGATTTTCACTTAGAACCACATATTTTTTTCCTGCTGTGATAACTTTTTTAAAATTATTTTTTAATTTTTTAAAAATAATTTTTCCCCTTAACAATGTGCTTTGTGCTCATTGTTGATAGACTGAATTTTGGTCTTGATAAATATGTTCTCCTGACTGTGATGAATAATTTCCAGGATTTTCACTTAGAACCACATATTTTTTGGTCTAATGTCCGTAATTTTGTATAATTCTATCTACTCTGAGATTATTTATTTATGTTGTTTATGAAGGATTAAAGATTACTTACAGACATAATTTATAAAACTGTAAAAAAAAAAATGAATTTCTAAAAAAAATTGTTTTATTGACTAAATCCAGTTTCAATATATAACTTGGACCATTTCTGCAAGTAACCCAGTACTCATTGATATCCCTAGTATAAACAAATTGACTATATCAAGTGATGTCTTGTTTTAAATAAAACAATGTTGACTGGAAAGTAAAATGCATCCATTTTGTTTTTTAAGAGTAGAGCATAAACAAAATATATCGTATAAAAACATTTTGGCAGTTACACAGCCCAACATACTCTGTCAAAGATTTATC
Source organism: Tegillarca granosa (assembly GCA_029721355.1). NCBI lineage: Eukaryota > Metazoa > Mollusca > Bivalvia > Arcoida > Arcidae > Tegillarca > Tegillarca granosa. The sequence goes on along the minus strand of CM056594.1, from coordinate 34,670,956 downwards.
TAACCTGATCCATACATGAAAGGTACACTAATCATTTACAAGGTACATAAGGCAGTGTAACCTGTCAAAATTCTGTATAACATGTTTGTCACCCTTTAAAGCAGTACGTGTCTTTATATAATGTTGATTCTGTATTCTGTTTGGCTTGCAAACCTTATTGTTATGATGTTTGTTTTCTGTAACTGGATGGCAAAATTTAAATTCCAAGATGTTTGGGTTACATCCCTGATACCACTTAGCATCATCATGTTTTTATGAACCCTGGAAAAATTAGGCAGAATTAGCATGAACGCTGGCAATTTAACCAATCCATATGAAAAAAATTTCTTTGAGGGGTTAACTCTGAGATGTATGAGTTACATCTCTTATAGCGCTAAACATCAAAGTGTGTTTATGTACCCCAGTAGAATTAGGCAAAAGTTGCATTTATCCTGGTAGGATTAGAGACTCTGTATGTACCCTGGCAATTAAACCAATCCATATCCAAGGATTTTTTTGAGGGTGACAAATTTAAATGTCTCAGATGAGTTTCCTGGTCTTCAATTAAAATAAGTCGTTGACAAGTGTTTTCTTATTTATATTTTTTATATATTATTTAAGGATTTAGCAAGAGAGATGTCGAAGGAACTTAGTGGCGATTACTACCATTTGGTTGCAAATCTGCTTATACCACCAGCAGAATTTGATGCCTGGAGCATTAAGGAAGCAATTTATGTAAGTATTTTAATAAGAAGCATAATATTAATTAGCACAAATTAGGGCAAAAAGAATACGAGTTTGCTCAATTTTACCTTATATCTTATCACATGTATGTACAATTAATACAAGAATATAAATGTAATGACCTTTTTCTTATATTGACCTTTTTCTTCTTTTGAATGACATTATTATTTTTTCCTCAATTTTTTTGATTGTGGAATTAAGTAATGGGTTTCTGCTAAGTGTATCCATGTATGAAGCATTACTGAACTGAAAGACAAATGACATCATTAAATATTGTGATAACAGCATTGTCATTTTATAGAAAAAATGTCCTCAATTTTCTGATGTCATTTTCTAAGAATGTAAACAAAACGAAAAGTATTCATATTCCTTGACATGCCTCATGATGTCATGTATGCTGATTTATAAGCTGATAATGACCTCATAAATGACCATTGTATAAAAACTGATTTTAAAAAAAAATTGTCAGTGGATTTTTCTCCACCACCCTCATAAAAAAAGAAAAAATTATGACTTTTGGCATAACATATACACACACACTCTCTCTCTCTCTCTCCATCTAATTTGTGAGTAAATCTTCCTTGCTGTGCTCTCTCTCTTTCTCTCTTGCTCTCTCTCTCTCTCTCTCTCTCTCTCTCTCTCTCTCTCTCTCTGATTGTTTTTTGTGAGTAAATCTACTTTGCTTGTCTTAACAAACACTAAAAATCAGCATGTTTTGCCAAACTTTTGTTGCATTTTTATAACTTTTTTCAACATTATTAATTGATTTATCTTACAGGGCCTTGGTACTGATGACAAAGTCCTAATTGAAATCTTTTTTACAAGAACTAATGCACAACTTCAAGCAATAAACAAGGTTTATCCAAATGGTAAGTTGGTTTTGTTGGCATTTTCTTCTTCAGTTTATAATTATTCCTACCCAGTTACACTGTTATAAAAATGATATTTTTAAATTTTAGACCTAATTTAAAATGATGGACTTGATTTAATTAGGTCAGCTTATTGAAAGAAGACTGATTGAATATAGTTGGATATGGTCTAGTGGGCCTGTTAATGGCATCTCTGAACCAAAGAATTGTAAGTTCCAACCCCAGACACTGCTTGGAAAATTTACTCACTTACTTACAGAGAAAAAATGAACATATGAAGGGAATTTTAACATTTTAAACAATAAAATGAATATAGACTAGTAAGGTGAATACATCATCACCAAGCAATTCATCATTTAAATTGAAAGGTTCTAACATGTTTCTGATTTTTGGTGCTTATAATATATCATGGTTATTTAAACATGTTTAAAGACTAATTTCTTTTGTTTCAAACAGTTGCCAGTCCCAACAGAAAAACTCAAGAATCCTTGCTGGAGGAGGATATTAGAGGTGATACAAGTGGAGATTACAAACGTCTGCTTGTTGCAGCATCAATGGTAATTTATTGTGATTTTTTTCCCTCTAGATTTATGAATATTAAGGGGATAATTTTATCTTTCTTTGCAAGGAGTATATGGTTGGTAGGGTGTCTAAAGCATGTATGTACAGATCAAGGTGACTATCACTACCTAGGTTTGAATCTCAAGAAAGCAGATTAGTGTGAGATAGTTTGTCAGTTGGTTTGTTTAATTAGGTCAGTGGGTTTGTCATTGGTTTGTTTAATTAGGTCAGTGAGTTAATCAGTTTTTTTTAAATAGGTCAGTGAGTTAATCTTTTTTTTAATTAGGTCAGTGGGTTTGTTTAACTAGGTCAGTGGTTTGTAAGTTGGTTTGTTTAATTAGGTCAGTTGTTTTATCAGTGGGTTTGTTTAACTAAGTCAGTTGGTTTGTTATATTAGGTCGGTGAGTTTGTCAGTTGTTTTTTTTAATTAGGTCATTGGGTTTGTAAGTTGGGTTGTTTAATTAGGTCAGTTGTTTTGTCAGTGGGTTTGTTTAACTAGGTCAGTTGGTTGGTTTTATTAGGTCGGTGAGTTTGTCAGTTGTTTTTTTTAATTAGGTCATTGGGTTTGTAAGTTGGGTTGTTTAATTAGGTCAGTTGTTTTGTCAGTGGGTTTGTTTAACTAGGTCAGTTGGTTGGTTTTATTAGGTCGGTGAGTTTGTCAGTTGTTTTTTTTAATTAGGTCATTGGGTTTGTAAGTTGGTTTGTTTAATTAGGTCAGTTGTTTTGTCATTGGGTTTGTTTAACTAGATCAGTGGGTTTGTCAGTTGGTTTGTTTTATTAGGTAGGTGATTTTATCGGTTGTTTTTTTTTTTCAATTATGTAAGTGGGCTTGTCAGTTGGTATGTTTATTTAGGTCAGTGGGTTTGTAAGTTGGTTTGTTTAATTAGGTCAGTGGGTTTGTAAGTTGGGTTGTTTAAATAGGTCAGTGGTTTTTTCTTGGTATACTCCAGGTTTTACCATTTTGTTCAACTAACAAAGCTGTAGATCTGCTGTTAGCTTAACAATTAGTTAAAGAAAATTAAGAATTTTATTAAAACTATAAACATTTATCAGGGCACAATGATTTTATGATAAAATAAGAAATTTGAAAAATAATGTCCCATACTAAAGTTCTACTCTTTTTTCAAATAGAGCTTTGAACAAACAGGCCCTTGTGAAACTAAATCTGTTTTAAGAATAAAAAATAAGTTTAATAACTAAAATCTTATGTTCAAAGCAGGATTAGTTTATTCAGTGATTAAAACAAATTCAAAAAATAAATAAAAATTAATTTATCACTATTAAAGCAATATTTCTATAACATTGACTTTAATTTGATGGAATTCTGTTTACTTTAAACTTTAATTCTTTATAAAATATTTGAAAATATACTATAAAAAGATAATGTGTCACATACATTTATGATTTCTATATACCGGTAACCTTGTTTGTCTTCTTCATGATAATACTCCATCACATACATCTAAGCTTGTGAAGCAATTTTTAAAGTCAGAGAAGGTTACCATCTCACCACACCCACCATACTCTCCAGATCTAGCCCTATGCAACTCTTTTCCTATTTCCAAAACTATAAAAGTTCTTATTTGGTTATCGCTATAAGTCCCAACAAACCCCTGGCTTAGCCATCAGTCAGTGTCTTAGAGGTCTACCTAAACCACTGCATCGTCCCGCATTTTACATTGTTACTACTATTTATGTTGTTTTATTTTTATTGATGCACCTTATTTTAACAGGGTAATCGTGGCATCATATCAAGAGAACAATTGGAGGAAGCTTGTGAAGAAGTTTGCAATTCAGAAGGAGAAGGAATGGGAATGTTCAAGATCAATACTAAGAAATTAGTTGATTTAGACAGGGCAAAACGAGAGGCAGAAGTACTTCATAAGGCAGGTGAAAAGAAAATAGGAACAGATGAAGAACAGTTTATTAGAATCTTTACACTCAGGAACTTTTATCAGCTTAGAACAACCTATGATGAATATGTAAAGGTATTTCTTGTTTGTTTTTACTTAAAAAGTCTTAATAAAATGAACATTTTTCACTTATTTTAAGATGGTAAGTTATGGGATGGTGGAGAAAACCTGAATGCCTGGAGAAAACCACCACCTTTTGACAAGAGAATTGACAAATTTTTTTTACAATAGGATGTGCTTGATTGGGATTCGAACCTAGGTGGTGAGAGGTACTGTGATCTGTAAGGACATGCTTGAAACTACTAGGCCACCAAACCCCCCTCCACCACTTGTGTGTCATGAGTGACATCTGTAACAAACTGTTAATTGCATGACAATTTAAGAATGACATCTACTGAATTAAAAAGTGTACTATTTATTACATGTGACCTTCTTGTTACATTTATTTTGTTTATTAAAATTTTAGATTGACTGGCACCTATAACATACTCAATCAAAAAAGGACTGTACATTTCAAGATGATATATTGAAGTCACTTGTTTGTGACAGTGAATTATGCTTTAATTTTCATAGAAAACCAATAAACTTGAATAAAGTTTGGTATTTTTCACTTACTCCATCCCAGTCCAAATAAGTAGTTAGTTGAATGTTGTTTTTCAGCTGATTGTGATGGGACAGTTTTAATTGATTTTAGGAACGAATTTAAACAGAAGTTCATGTTGTGCATTTTGGGTGCAAGTGCTCCTGATTTTCACTAATAGTACACACTTATAATAATCTTTTGAGTGCTGGTACACTGGAATACAATGTCACAGATAACTAAATCATTTATGCTTTAAACTTGTACCAGACCTGATACCAAGCCTACCAGTAAAAAAAATTATATAATACATGTATAATATACCAATAAAGACATCATCTACTGCTAGTAGAAACATGGCTATTTTCAGCATGTAAAATATCCATTTTGGCAACAATTTCATTTCTACTGAAATATTTAATGGTACGGTAATTGCAGACGCTCATATAAATTTTCAGTGAAGGTAAGCAAACAATTTTAGAAAAATGTTAGAGCTTATTAGACGTTTCATAAAAATTTGTTTTAACTTTCTATCATAAACTCAGCAACTCTGATATTATTTGTATTTTTTGACATATTTAACATTTTGGAAATTTTCATTATTTTATTATTTTTGATTTTGATCTAGAATCAATCAATAGTTTAAATTTTCTAACTTGATTTCAGCTTTCACAAAGAGATATAATTAATTCAATTGAAAGAGAAACATCTGGCAACTTTGAAAAAGGACTGAAAACTATAGGTATGGATCATAAAATTGTTTATTTATGAGATAGAACTTGTTTATGTTCCAATTAGTGTTTTTGAATACCGTATAGCAGGTTATTTAAGCGGGCTAATTTTTGGCCATTTTGTCAAGAAAAAGTCATTTGAAAATTTAAGCTTATTTATTCCGGTGATATATAACAACTTACTCAGTTGACTGGTATGCAAATATATTCGGTTTTTATTTTGACAATTTTAATGCAAAAATAACCTGCAACCCACATCTTTAGCTGACATTTAAATGTCATTTTCACTATTAAAAAGTTCTTCATTATTTTATTTTAAAACTAGAGGGAAGCCAAATTCCCATCACAGCAAAATGTGAATGTCCCATTGAAAGAGGATAATTTTATTACCCTTCTCTTTTCAAAAAATGGGATTTTAAAATCAAAGTTCCGTCCATCATTCGGTTCATCCTTCTATCCTACTCTTGTCAGGAGTAAATATCCAAAACTGTTTGTCAGAAGTTAAAAGAACTTGTCAGACAATTTTCTCAGTGATAAGATAGGCATATTAATAACCTGAGTGATTTGTCTGTTTTAGTTGGAGTTATGGCCCTTTGATTTTTCTTGTTTCAAAGTATAAATATCTAAATCTGTTTATGAGAGGTTTACAGAACTTATTGTTCTATATACATGCATATCTTAAACAAAATTGGTTTGCCATTTGTCCTTGGAATTGCAAACCTCTTAAATTTTCAATAAGAATTCTTGACTGGAGTTATTCTCTATAATTAGAATTAGAATTCATCAGAATTTATCTAAACTTGGTGAACAGTATCAACAGCTTTAGAAGATACACACAATAATAACCCAATATGGTCTGAATGGGATTCAACATAGGGTCGGGGGGGGGGGTCAATTGATGTCTTAACAAAAGTAAGAATTAACAGGTCATTGTTGAGTTTAAAACTAAATTTAATGTGTGTTTATATTACAGCCCAGAGCATCAAGTGCAGGCCAATGTTCTTTGCACAGAGATTAAAGGACAGTATGAAAGGTCTTGGAACAGATGAGAAAACCCTGACACGTATAATTGTGTCCAGATGTGAGGTAAAATTTAGATGTCAAACTGATTTAAAAAATTTATTTATCTGGTTTTATTCATTGGTAACAATAGTACAAAGTTTGCAGTGTTGATGATTAGGATGACCTGGATGCCATATTATTACTTGCTTCTTTTCAATTGACTCACACATTGTTCATGTGAGTGCACTGTAATGCAGAAAGTCTGGCAATAAATCACTCTATAACATCTACTACATACAACACAATAGAATGACTAGCTCAGCCCTGCTACATCCCACCCTCCCTGTTATCTTGAGAATTCCCACTTTTGAAATCTCACACAACCCCTTTGTGAGTTATATTGTTGGTTGCTCATTCCAGAGGTGGAAGAAACAACTGATTAATAAAAACTTCATCACCAAGTGCACTGGCTAAAGATCAAACTGACACTTCTGGGCATTAAGCAGGTGCTCTACCACAGTGCTAAAATACCCAGACCAGAAAGCTTGGCACTAAATCACTTTATTATATCTACGATATACAACACAACAACACCATGACTAGCTCAGCCCTGCTACACATTCTACATGTTTATCATACATAACAGCTTGAAAATTTTGTCTTTATCAATTTATAAGTTACATTTCATTTCATACCATAAATATCTTATATTTTTCTGGTAAAGGTATATTTTAACACAGTAAATAAATTTTAAAAATGAACCCCACTTAATAAAAAAACTTAATGATTTCATCAAAAATACTTACAGATTTTATTAGATATGGAGTTATTAGTCCTGATATCTATTCATTTTTGGAACAATCTGACATCGACTGGCTTGTGTCAGTAGTTGAAGAGTGCAGAATTTTTATGTTTGTATTTAAGATTAGTAAATTTTTAATGTTCTGAATGTCCTTAACAGAACAAGTCTAAAGCACGTGTACCAGTATGGTAGCTCAGTTGGTAGAGTGCTGGCTTCATATGTGAGAGGTCAGGGGTTTCGAACCCCGGCCTGCTCTGACCAAGATTTGAAACTTTGTAGTAATTGTTCTTCGCCAAGAACTCTGCATTTAGAAATGATAGACATGGGGTCCTTTGAATGAGACCCTAAAAACCGATGCCTCGTGTCACAACAGGCATGGCACATTCAAGAACCCTCCCTGCACATTGCCCTTAGTGCACTGCAAAGGTAAAATTTCTGTTACTTCACCTATAGCTGGTGATGTCTTAATATAAGTGAAATATTCTTGACTGGGACATAAACCCCATTAAATCGATAAATCAATCTATAATATGTGCTTACAGATCACCTCTCACTGCCTAGGTTCAAATCCCATTCAGACAGATCCTAGAGTAAGAATGTTTGTCAGTTCACTAGCCAGAGGTTTAAAGTGCACACTTACAGATTAAAGTGCCTCACACCACCTAGGTTCAAATTTCACTAGTGTAAGAAATGTTTTTTCAGTTTAATTGCCAAAGGTGTTAAATGTATACTAACAGATCACAACTGACCTCTCATGACTCAGGACTAGACTTTAAAAACCGATGCTGCATGTCAGTGCAGGTGTGGCACATTAACGAACCCTCCCTACACACTACCCTAAGTGCGCTGCAGAGGTAAACATTTCTGCCACTTCACCTGAAGCTGGTGGACATCTCGATATAATAAGTGAAATAATTTGACTGTTCAAATCAGACTTGGATTATTGTGTGTGAAATGTTCAGTTCGCTTGCCAAAGGAGAGTTTTTTTTTTTTTTTTTTTTTTTTTTTTATCATTATTACATTGTATGTATCATATTATTATTATTATATTTTTTTCTTTTTCTTAAGTTCCTGGGTTTCCTCCACCATTCAATAACTGACAGCCTCAATGTAAGTGAAAGAATATTGACTTGGGAGCAAAACACCATAACTTAACTCTGCTTAACTCTTTTTAACATTACAGATTTCACCTGGCATCATGAATAACTATTGTTTTTTTTCTCATTACAGATTGACATGCAGGAAATCAAGGCTTGTTTCTTGAAACTACAGGACAGACATTGTGGAATTACATAAACGACGACACTTCATTCAACTACAAAAAACTCTTGTTGGCGTTGGTTAAAGATGATGTAGAAATGACAAGAGTTGTAGAAAACTAGCTAGAATGTTGTTTTCCCTGTTTAAAAAGATACATTAATTTTGTATTTAACTTTCAAATCTTGAGAACTTTCTACAAGAACTTTGCCCATCAACAGAACATATACAGTAAATTTAAAAAAAAAAGTTTTTTGTTTTGTTTTATATAACAGGAATGTGACAATTGAAATGGTTTAACATGAGCTTGCTCACATTGGCCTTAAATTTGGAGAAAATAAATATCCTCATGAAAATTATAATTTTTTTAGAAACTGGTGATAGGAAATTAGGAGACATAGAGTTTATATTGATTTTGATTGTGTAAAAGCATATACCTGAACTATTATAAAGACATCTGAATAATGAAGATGATTAATTTAAGGTGATTATCTACTAGAGGAATATTTTGCTTTTTTTTTTTTTTTTTAACGTCATTGTAAGATTTTTTTAGATTGTGGCAAATACAAATCTTCAAATCACAAAATATGATAATATTTCTTGTTATAGGTAATGTTTTGCTTTTTTTTTATCTTGAAATTATTTACTACCTGTATATACTATGGATTACTTTTTAATAACAATATTATTCATGTAAGTATATATATTGAGTCTCACTTTGTGACGAAAGGGTACCACAATATGTTCAAAGGGTACTACAGTATTATACAAAATAGACCAACCAGGAAACTTATACATGTTTTATTAAAATTGCATGGTGAAAAATTGTTGTGCATAACTTTTGCTGCTTTGGGTTGCAGGTAAAATATGTGCAAAAAAGGGTTAACGTCAATAATTTACATTAATTTTAAAATTTCTATTTTTGCAAAAAAAAAATAATGAAGTTAAATTAAGTTATTTGACCTTTTTATTTTATCACCAAAATTTTTAATGGCTAAAAAGATATTGGGAAGCAGTATTTTATTTTTACAATATGCAAATATACATCTGTTGTGGCACCCTGATGTTTACTATATAAAACCCAGGTTTCTAAATGGTCTCAAGTTTTCAGATTAAATAAATACAAATTTAAAAAAAAAAAAAAAAAAAAAAAAAAAAAAAAAAAAAAAAAAAAAAAAAAAAAAACGTTGTATGGTGTTAAAGTAATTTTATTTGATAAGTGTGATGGAGCATTTTATAGTTATTTATTTTTTACTCATCAACAAGAAACACATGTTGAGCTTTGATGAATTCCGTCCATTTATTTAGAATTTTATACATATTTATTAAATGTTATGGTATAATTATATATCTTTTTTAAGATTGTATTTTTTTTCAAAATTTAATTCTGTTTTTAAAATAAAAATAAAAACATTCTACACTTCAAATTGGAAGAAAATGTTTTCTTCATGCTTACCTGAGTCAAATTTATATATAAAATTTAATGAATTTTAATTGAATAAGATTATATTATTTTAATTACTTTTTACTGTCTGAGATATTTATAAATGAATTATTATATCTTGTATCTATTAACATTTTTCATATTGGTTAATTCTTGTAGATAGATATTTTGTTTATATATCTTCATCTTTTACAAGTACATGTAGTTTTATAATGTAATTTAGAACTTTTCATTCTCTCTCTCTCTCTCTCTCTCTCTCTCTCTCTCTCTCTCTCTCTCTCTCTTTATTTTTTATTATTTTTTTTATTATTATTATTAATTTTTTAATCTATCGCACATGAAATCAAAACATTCCGATTTTAAAAATATTTTGTAATAATTTATATATACAAGCAATATTCTGTTTATATATAATATTTGTCATTATATTTATGTTTTGAAAAACAAACAGTTTTTGTTTTTAGGGGGATTTTTGACCAAATCATCATTAAATATCAGAAATAGAGAAAGTTCAATAATAACAACACTCTTGTAAAGGAATTACCATTGAAAACATTTTTACTCCCACAAAAAGTGTAAAATTTTTTATGCAGAAATATTAGCAATATTTTATGAATTCAAAATGTGAGTTCAAATTTTTTTTTGCCAAATGTAAAGCACTGTTCTAATTTGTGTAACATGTTTATTCTGTGTGTAATTTTTCCTCTTTAAGCATTTATAGTAAAACCATTTTTGTATAAAAAGACCACAATATGAATTTTAAACCTTAAGGACTTCATACACAAGTTTTCTGAATATAGATATTGGGTTTGATTGAAATATGAATCCAATGGACCTTAATTCAGTGAACAGATGGTTTTTTTATAGGGGTGGTCACTATAGCAAATTTTACTATGTGTTGTATACCTGTTATATTACCATATATGGTAATTTGTACTTTAGACACTCTTAAATAGTAATCTTACCTACTGTTAATCACTTGCAATATAAATAAATGGTTTCTTTGCCTAATGAGTTATTGTATGTCATTTATAAAATGGTCATTGTACTGTTTTTCAAGCTTTATTAACTGTAATATCTTAAGAAAGCCAACTTCTCACAAGGGCCTCGGCAGATGAATGGTCTAAAGTCTGCGTTTACAGTGCCTCTCATTGCCTAACTGTAAATCCTGACCAGTGCAGATTCTATTTTGGGAAAGTTTGTCAGTTCGCTTGCCAAAGGTCAGTTATGTCTTAAGGCATTCCAGTTTCCTCCACTATCCCAGAACTGACTGCCTCAGTATAAGTGAAAGAATAATTACCTGGGGCATAAAACACCATTACTCGACTCAATTCAAGCAACTTTCTTGCAGGAACTGACTTGTATCCAGAATTCCATGTTGATTTCACAATTTGTTAAATCAGACATACTTGAACAAACCCAAGTATGAACTTGTGTTTAGATTAAGTAAGAAATTTAAGGATTTTTCTTGTCACAAATAGTAAAAATTTCTATTTCCAAATAAAAACAAGAATCAACAAACAAGCAATGATTATGGATTTTGAATACACAGCAGCAAAATTAGGGCTTATAAAGTGCATTTTCTGTCACTGGTAATTTTTTTTTACAGTTCATGATGTTCATACAAATGTAGCTGTTTACACTTTATGATGTTGCTGCATACTGCTTCTTAACTGTCAGCTTTTGAGAAATTTTGTCTGTTAATTAGCTTGCTTTAGGTTGTTTGTTATTTTTGGGTTCTTTGGTTTTTCCCCATCATCTCATAACTGACTGTCTTAATATAAGTGAGAGAATCTTTACTGGGTGTTAAACAGTGTACAATACTCACTTCAATCTGCTCTGAACTTAATATCTTTTTGGTTGCTTAACATAGACCTAACCTCATAACCAGATAAGGGAAATAACTCCTCAGAAAAGTTTACAAGGTATATATAAAGTATAAATTATTTCATAAATAGGGATATTTACTGGCATGTTTATTTCTTTTCATATGTAAAATTTATATACACATGTAAGTAAAATGAAGTCATATCCTACAGGTGTGGGACACAGAATTAGTAAAGCACACAGAAATTTGGCTACTTAATTAAATATGCATGGTATTGGAGAAATGATTTCAATAACAAGTTATCAATTTTAAATATGACCATTGAGTACATGTTAACTGTCATAGGTGTCAAATGGTTGGTGGATTTAATATAATTACCAATGAAAACCACCAATACACCATGGATTAGATAGGAATCACTTTAATATACATATATACAAACAACTGAAATATTTTGATGATGTCCTTGACCAATAAGCAGTCCAATCACATCTGTCTTCCATTTCCTGTTTTTCTATTATTATAACTTAAAATATTTTTCCTATAAGTATTAACATGAAATTCAATGCTATGATACATGTCAGTGCCAGAAATATTATCATGCCCCCTCCCTGTAAAATATTAAAGTTACACCTACTATTAATGTATCTCTTGAATTCTTTTTAATTTCTCATCCAGGGATAATAATAATGTGTGATTAAGTGACTTTATATATTTTCTTCATGATTCAACTTACTACTAAGGGTTTTTGTGATATGTCTTTATCAATTTTTTTAATGCTATAGAAATATAAAGCTTATCAGCGTATTCAGGAATATTGGATAATTACCACACACACACACACACACACACACACACACACACACACACACAAAGAAAATTTGAAAAGTTTATTGTTTCACACACACACACACACACACACACACGAGTGCTCACAAATCTATCGATTGAGGAAAATTTAAAAGTTTATTTGTTTCACACACACACACACACACACACACACACTCTCTGTGAGGGAGATTTCAAAAGTTAATTGTTCACACACACACACACACTGCCTCTCTCTGATGGAAATTTGATGGAAATCAGTGATGGAAATTTTAAAAGTTTATTTGTTTCACACACACACACACACACACACACACACACACACACACTCTCTCTCTCTCTCTCTCTCTGTGAGGAAGATTTCAACAGTTAGTTATTTGTTCTACCACAATTATGAACATTAATGTACACAATGTAACATTTATTACATTAATACAGTTTGTACTTGAAATTAACTTTCAATGCACATATCTGATGCCTGTGTGTGAGAAATATTAAACAAGTAAGTTGTGTTGGTACTAAAAGAACTTCCTATGCATCAGTATTTATGTAACCACATAAAACAGTATGTGTGACAATGATTTATTTGGTTAATTACACTTAATGACCTGATGCAGATAGTGCACTGTTGTGTATGCTGTATGCCTCAATGCTTCTGATTGTAAGAAAACTAGTTTTGGTCCATTTACCACACTGCTATTTGTGACAAATACTACTGAGGTGTAGACTGTTTCATTTATTAAGGGCTCTATTTAAATTCCTGAAAATCAGTTTTAATTTGTATAAGATTAATCTTCCTGTAAAAAAAATATGAACTGATCAAATTATCAAACACTTATTTAAAATCTTACACAGATGGTTCTATTACTAAAATATCAGTATACAGAAGTTCTCCTTTTACAAAACTTTTGTTCATGCGGAAAACTTAAACATGCTAAAATTGTATGTATTGACTGAGATTTTTTTTACCTTTTCCAAATGAAGAAATTTCAAATTACTTTCTTAAGTAGGCAAATATGTGATTTTTTGGGTATAAATTATTTGTTTTATAATTTAAACTGTTTAAAACCACAAATTTGCATAGCAATATAGAGTGGATTTTCAAGGGGAATATCATAGCACTTGTGAGGCTGCCCCGATAGTTTAGAGCATTATGCCTTGAGAGCAGGAGATCACGAGTTCAAGCATAGCTGGGTCATACATAAGATGTTACAGTTCAATTTATTGCTTCCTTGTCTGTCGCTCTGCATTAAGAGGACAGAGTATCAACTGATTCACCTGATGCCAGGATAATGTTACTGGGGGTTTAGTATGCTTGTCTGTGGTATACTGACCTGATGAGCTAGCATCTTAATGAAAAGGCATCTTTCATAGGTTTATAGGAGCCTTGTTGGCCAAGTGGTCTTAAGCATGAACTTACGAATCACAGTGCCTCTCGCCACCTTGGCTTGAATCCTCTCTCAGGCAGATCCTAGTGTGAAATTTTTTTGTCAGTTTGCTTGCAAAAGGGCATTGGTTTTCTCCTATACTCTGGTTTCCTCTGCTATCCTAGAACTAACAATCTTGATACAAGCGAAGAATCTCGACTGGGGCGTAAATCATCATTACTCCACTCAACTCATAAGTATCATAGTTATAAAATTCCCTGTAGTAACCATTATGAACAAATTTGTCTAGGCCTATATTGAAATGATAACAAATAATTTATTATATATATCATTTAGTTTTATTATCATGCACATAATGGGTAAGTATATAACATAAGAATAGGTTTTTTTCTTCAAAACATACATATAAGCCAATGGACTTAAAGGGCATGTGTTGCTCACCTGGCAAAGAATTATCTAGATCAAATTGGGTTAAGAAGAGTAGACCAAATTTTTAGTACTAAAAGCTACAATTATCTTGAAGGGGATTTTTACAGAAATGATGTGATATGTCTATACCTAATAATATTTTGCTGTTTCTTTACAGTTTACAAAATACCAGTTAGATTCTAAGATGAATGACAAAAAGACCTGACATGCTGATTTTTTTTCTGATTCAGCAGGTCTGATAATTTATTAAAAAACAATTAACTATATGTCTTGTTAATTCCACCCTCTATGGGGCCAGCTCTATAAGCAGATATGTTCAGAATTATAAACTTACTTTACTATTTCAGAAAATGTAATACATGAACATCCTAAATCAAACAGTCATACATTACATGTAATTCCTAATTACTCTAACTAATTTTAAACACCCTTTTAACTAAATAATGAAAGATTTACGGGCATAATGTATCATCTTAAATAAATCTTGCTGAAGAATGTACTTCGTGCTTCGCCATCTTCAGAATGATAAAAAAGTTAGAGACTGGGAAGGGTCAACTCTAATATAGCACATAGTATCTGCTATACCTTGAACCTCAGTTCCAAATTTTACAAGAATATTGTGTAGATCTAGAAGCACCATTCATTCTAGTAAGTTATCAGTCCAATTAATCACAAAATTAACCATAAAAATTAAAATCATATAAATTCCATTTAACAAAGTAAATATAAAATTTATGATATATAAAAACATTCAACCTGTAAAGAACAACAAAACATCTTGCTTTAAGACTTAAATTGATTGTTCAACATTGATTCTTAATAAAAGATAGAACAAACGCTTCAATGATTTCAGGCAATATATATGTTTGTTCAATGAACTGCTTTTTTCTTTTTTTAATGTGGAGCTTCCTTGAATCATTAAAATAGGACATTTTGTATCAGGTCAACTTCTGTTGAAATGTTGCTGTTTTAGTGTTTTTTTTTTTTTTAAATTTCATTTAAAAAATGTCAAAAAAGGACATATATGCATCATTTTCATCATTTACCTTGAAGAAAAAAATTGTTTGGGAAAAAAATCTTTTTATAGGCAAACAACAAGAGTCTAAATACATAATAGCAAGAAATGTTCCCCCGATGTTCTATTTCATAACTTTTAATTTAAATTCAAAGTGACCTTTTCTATAACTGACAATACAACAAGCAAAAATTATCTATGACATGGTTTCACAACTTCTAGATCTTTGGTTTTAATTATGCATTTTTTTTTAATTTTTATTTTTAAATGAGTTTGTTTTATTTGTTAGTGCTTTCACCAACTTAGTGCTATCATTGGAATGAAATTCTTTTTTTTTTAAAATACTGGCCACAGATACATGTATACAAAACAATCTTTTTTTCATTTAAAAAAATTCAAAAACAAAACTTTCAACAGTTTATAAAAATATTATGAGAGGAAAATACAAACTAAAATGATTGTGTGATATTTATAGATTTGAATTTTTGAGTTTATAAATTATAGCATATTGTGATGTGCTGATATAAATGTCATCTGACACCAATGTTAGCCAATATTTATGATAGCTGGGGATACTTCTGACATATGGGGATATGGGGAATTGGAATGAAAATCAAATTAGTAATATGATTCATGTTATGCTGTTTATCTGAACTGGTAATTTACAACATTCATAGTAGCTGCCCTAATACACTGATTTATAAATACTTACTGGAAATAGCTTTAATTAATCTGGTCTTTGGTAGCAGTGATCTAAAGCTTTGTTTCATATGTTACTTAGACTCTACATGCATAGGTCTGAATCTTAATTGGGCACATTTTGATGTAAGAGTTTGTGGTCAGTGGTTATCTCCAGGTGTTTCCATCATCATCTCAGATATTATAGTCTGAGTATAAGTGAAATAATCTTTGACATGATTTCTATATGAAGATGAAACTAGCTGAGTAACAGCATTTAATTCTCCAGTCAATTCTTTCATTAAATTGCACTGATCAGTTTAGGAATGGTAGAGGAAACCAGAGTATCCTGATCATGAGAAAATCATTGATCTACAGCAAGCAAACTTACAAGCTTTATTTCATTAAATTGTTCTGGAGAAGACTATAAATTGATGCAGTGAAAGATGCTGTGGTTCTTAAGTGGGGTTTAGAAAACTCAGCCATTCTGACCAGGACAAAATATTTATTTTCAAATTATCCTCAATACTTCCAAATGTAAACATGTAATACCTCGTCCAAATCTATATTTATTACATTGTACTTAACAGTATGCAATGCAAAAAGCACCTGTTACATCTAAAAAGACCAACTATTAATTGATGTGTTTATGAACAATTTAAATCACATATACAGTATCCTGTTTTGACTTATAGTCTGTTTCTCAAAAATTGTTTTTTGTAAATTTAAATCCAAGCAAATTAGTTGAGAATGTAAATTGCCCTAAAATACTTACATGCTAAAACTTGTATGTTTACAGTATATATATATATAACATAATATACAAAAGTAATGATATTACTTGTACTAGTAATATGAAGATGAATGAAAATGAATATGTAAGAATAGTGTGGTATATACAGTTATCAACAGAAACAAATTGTGCTTTACATATGACATATACAATTCAATGAATGTATATACAAGTAGAAACTTGATTGTTCAATCTTTACATGTAAAACCAATCATTAAACTTTCATGAAATGACACATTTACTCTGCCTGTATCCTTAAATGTCATCAATTTTATGAATTCTGTCAATTTGAAAAAAAAAAAAAAAATTACATACCATTGGAAAAAAAATGGCAGTGTTTGTTGCTATGGCAACAGGGGCAATAATCACAAATTATTAAATTTTTAAATTGTTTAAAAAATTGTATGTGAACATTGTTTTAATGTTATGTGATAGAAAATATTTCTATTTTGACTCTGTTATCAAAAATAAGACCTTATTTTGTGAAAAATAGAAAATGTTCCAGTGAACTAATTATTTTGTGACCATGTAAACAATATTTACAATAAAAATAATGTAGCACCTATATCATTAATCTCCACATGACTATAAAAGAACTTTTTTATGTAAACATGATAAACGCAGAAAACTAATGTTTATGCTTATCCTGCATTTTTTGTATTTTATATCTAATCAACTTTGATGTGATAAATGGTCAATCATTTCTTTACCCAAAATGCAGTGGAATTAATACAAAAACAATCTAAATTCTGTCTTGTGTAACCAAACTGATATAGTCACAACATAAAGTACTTGTCTATTTTTTCCATGGCAGAAAAAATAATGTTTATTTTCAAAAGATGCAGTGAATCTGTCACAATTATTCATTATTTGACTAGTGAAAAGTAACCAATGACTAATGATATTTTGCAAACTGAAAATTTTGAACCAACAGGCATGGGGGTTGAAAATGGAAGAGCCTTTGCAAAATTGAAACTTTTTAAAAACCTGACCCCTAGGTGGTAAATGGAAGAGCAGAATAGATATCAGTCACTTACAGGTCTTCAATGAAGTATAAAAATGCAATGTAAGCTCTATAACCAAGATGAGAATTAAAATCAAAATAAAGACTAAACTACAAAAATCTGGAAATTATGATATAAAAACAAATAAATGAGGGTTTTAGAGATCCAACTCAGATCTTTCATACATGTATCAACATTATATACAAACAAACAAATCTTTATCTTGTATTATTATATGACTTCAAAAACAAAATTTGACTAGTAAAGATAAACTAACATGTATGAGAAAAAATTAAACTTCTAAATGTATGTGGCAAAAAAATCACCATAACAATCACTGATGTTATAAAGCATTGGTTTTCATTGGCGTTTAAAACATACCAACAAATCATGTTCAAGCTAAAATGATTCTGCTATGTTTTTTTAATTACAACCTCCTGCTTCTTACATATAAAAAGCTCATTTTAAAAAAAAGTATAAAAAAAATTGAGGTCTTTAATAAATAGCAAGCTTTTCTTATAATACAAACTTGCAAAAGCTGGAACGTCATTGCCAAATCGTTATCTCGTGATAAAAAACCTGTATCTTAATTTCTTATGAAGTTGGAAAGTATTGGCCAAGTCGATTTATATCTGTAAATTTGATAAAACATTTTGCTTAACTTAATTTCTTTGAAATTTATTGATAAAACTGGGATTTTTGGTATTTCCCCATAAGGGAAACAAACTACATTAAATAGTAATTCAATACAAACAAAATCACTGAAGCTCACACCATTTACATGGGAAATGTAAAAGCCCTACAGCAACAAAATACGTCCTGTAGAGGTACAAGATCCAGACAAGATACCATGTAAAATGTCCCAATTCATAATTTCATATATATATATATGTTTGTATGTATATAAAATTCTAATTCTGTTAAGGTCACTAGATACAGTTAAGATAAAGTTATTTTTTTTAAGAACAAATATCATAGATATATGATCTAAATAAATTTAAATATTAAAGTTTTTGGTCAGGTATCCATTTATTTTTGTTATCAAATGTTTAAATGCCCCTAAAAACACAAATTTATTAGTAAATAAGGTTTGTGGAAAGTTTATGTTATACATTTGTATTATAATTACCAGTAATTAGAAAAGTAAAAAGAGTTTAGATGTATCAAATGCCCTTAAAACAGAATATTACTACAACCTATGAAAGTGATTCATTTATTTCATTAATTTTCTTAATAATAATGCTGGATATCTTTCCTAACTTTGTAACTACACTGTACCAAAAAATTACAATAAAAAGTAGTCTACTCTTTGACAAAGATTGTCTCGAATTCATTAAACAATAAATTGTTGCACCTGTCAATTGGAGCATTAATATTAACTAATTCTATAATGTTGCATATTACAAATTTTTTTTTTTTTTTGAAAACACATGGAAAATTATCATCTAATAAAACACAAACTAAATCATCACAGTGATTATAATTCATGGAAGCATTGCTAGCATTCAAACAAATATACTCAACTATAGTTAACATATATGATGAAAATTATGAACTTAAATAAGAACACAACTTTTTTACCCAAAAGCATTGCACTAAAATCCTATCTATTTTAGGCTACTTTATGCTGTTTTTGACTGAAAGAACCTTTTTTTTTCCACATCTTCCAGTAGAGCTACAGTAAATCAAGATAAAACATCTATATACTAGTTTTTAAGAACCATTTCTTCATGAAGGTCAAAGGCCAAAATGTTAATCTCTAAGCATACATTGACCTTTGGTTGCTTAAAAATTCAAAACTCTGATAACTAAATTTGACCTCATTGTAAAGGCCATCAATTTATGTACCCTATCCTTCATATAAAAGTTTAACTGTGTACTGCAAATATTCAAGAACATAACATTTTGACTCATATTCTCCTCAGATGTCTATGTTCTTCCTAAGCTAGTTGATACGGTTTAACTGTAGATGTTTTTTCACTATATTAATACTGTACTATTTTTTGACTGAACACATCACTTCAATGTATCATATAAATGATCCTCTTTCGTGTCTACTTCTTGATTTACAAAGTCTTGACTACTGCAGTCCACTGAAGCTGGCTCTGGCGGTAGACTACCCGGACCATTGTTATATATAGGATCTCGTTGAATGTTGCTTGGTTTTTCCGGATCTACAATCCTTTGTGCCTCCATATACAAATTAGTTTCCTTAGGACCATGTGCACTTGCTCCCGTCATGTCTATGTACTCACTCTCACGACTTGTATTTGCCTCATTGTTCACATCCCCACAAGTGGGTGGAACAGTACAATCCTCTTCTTCAGGTTTACGAACTCGATTTGCCTTTTTCAAATCACTGTTGTCCATGTCTTCACTGCCACCAGTAGCTCCACCCTGAACTGGCATTGGTACAGCATTATTATTTACATAATAATTTACACCATGGTCAACTTGTTTCGTAACTTCTTCATACAACCTATTCATTTCATTAGCATCCATATAAATATTACTCTGTGGTCGCTGTGAATCAGTCTGGTTTACACGAGCATAACCCAGATTTTCAAACCTTACAGAAGGCTCTTCTATAGCTTGCTTTCTTCGTCTAAAATAAAAAGGTTACAAAAAATATCAAATTTAAGTTATCTTATTAAAATTTAAAAAAGAAATTCGCAAATAAAAAAAACATATACTTGGCAATGACTGATATACATGTACTAGGCATTGACCAATGCAACCAAAAACTTATTACAGGAGATCAAGCTCAATATGTAAATGTTTTTCAGGCAACAGTTAAGTGACTGCTTTTACTAGTTACAGAAAATCATGTCAAGGAATAAGTTGTCTTTTATTTAAAATTTCAAAAATACTAGAGAGACAATGCCACAAATACCTCAGATATGACAATATCATTTTTTGCATAAAATGCAAATTAGCTAATATTATTGACAATAATATTTATTACTCCTCCCATAAAAACTCATATAAAATAAGAATTGACAAATTCGTTTCTGAAGCCAAAATTCACAAATTATACATATTGTGCCGGCAGTTATCATTCCTCTTCATAGAAAAATTGTACTGACAAAATTTTCTGAAAGCCAAAATCCAATGTTCAAAATTCAAGATAATAATGTGTCTTTCTATACCCAGCTTCTCGTTTGGGTATGGTCAATATTTAAAAATTTCAATATGTATTGCTTAACACCTATGTAAATAAAAATGAGTGCAATGTCAAAGAGGATTACACTGGACAAATGTCCAAGCCATGATTCTGATCTGAAAAGAAAAAAAAAAGAAAGAAAGAAAACTTTTAACCTACCTGCGTCTAAAGAACACAAAACCAAATACAACCAGAGCTAGAATTAGAATACCTCCAATGATGAAACCAATTATCAAACCTGAAATAGTCATAAATACCATGTTGTACATTTACAATCATATTATATTCAGGCACATAATATTTAACAAGGATGGATAAATAAAAGTGATTAATTCTGATTAAATGATCAAATGAAGAACAACAAAAATCATGATGCAATACAATCTTACAGAAGAAAACCAAAACTGTGACCCATTTTTGTTAGTGCATAATGTGATTTTGCAGGTCATTACTTTAAATTCGGAAAATTTAGCGACAGTTGTCATTTAAAGATATAAACATACTTTTTGTTTTGCATTGCCTGGTGATGGTCAGAGCAAATGCAAATGAAATACACCAAAAAAAAAAGGAAAAAAATTATAAGTTTTATTTTGTGCATCTTCCTACTACTGCAAATTTATGCAAAAGATAAAACTAACAGTAACACTGCAGTATAATTCCAAAGTTAAAACAAATACATCGTATTTGTAAAACAAACTTCATGCATGTTCCAAAAACAGATGTAATACAGATGTAAGATCATCATACATACCACTTTTATCTACAGTAGAATCTGTTTCTTCAGACTTTGATGCAACCTGGCTTGGATCTTGATGTATACCATGATATTCTGTAAAACATTTAAAAAAAAAAAAATTATCATGATGTATAAAGAGTAGAGTATAGTATTTGTGTTTTATGCCCAGTCAAGATTCTTTCACTTATTTCAAGACGGTCAGCTCTGGGATGGTAGTGGAAACTGGAGTGTCCAGAGAAAACTAACAACCATGGCAAGTGAACTGACATACTTTCTCACACTAGGATCTGTCCTGAGTGGGATTCTAACCTAGGCGATGTGAGGCACTGTGATGTGTAAGTATGTGCTTCAGACCACTGGGCCACCGAGTATACAGGCAATTCCATTAAAATTATGGTTTTTTTGTATATAACTCCAATAAACAGAGGTTAACATACTAAAAAAAGGGATGGTCACATTCTGAAAAAGCAAAACAATATTTTGAACAATATTGACTGTCTATGTGAATCATTTTGGTCACATGTAACCTGTGACATCATAACTACCAGAACAAATTTTAGATGAAAAAGCTAGGTTACTTTAATATGTAGCATGTTAGCTTGTGGACAAAGTGGAAAAACATTCCATCACTTTTTTCTCAAATAATTGCAAATTCCATTTTTTACAGAAAAACATCAAACTACATAAATCTGTTTTCACAAAAACATTATTTGTATCACATGGTTTCATGGTAATATGTGATCACCATTATGAAACATACAGAGCCAAAAAGCAGACAAATCACTCAAAGCAGCATATCTAGTAAGCCACAGTACTGTACATAATACTTTGACTCCGACCTTTCAACTGTCAAAAAGCTCGAATCATTTTTATCTAACTGGGTTCTACTTACTTAAATATCATAGATTTTTATGAAATAAATCAACAAAAATGATTACTATTTTAACTAAACTCTCTTGAGCACCTTTTAGTACCTAAGTACCACTACAGTAGCTCAGTTGGTAGAGTGCTTGCTTCATATGTGGGAGGTCGGCTTTGAACCCTGGGCAGGTCTGACCAAGACTTGAAAGTTTGATAATGACCGTTATTTCACCAAGTACTCTGCATTTAGAAATGAAAGTCACAGAGTCTTTGGGAGGAGACCTTAAAAACTGATGCCCCGTTTCATGGCAGGCATGACACGTTAAAAAACCCTCCTGCACACTGTCCTAAGTGCACTGCAAAGGTAAAAATTTCTGCCACTTAACATATAGCAGATGAAGTCTCAATATAAGTGAAATATTCTTGACTGGGACATAAAACCCGTTAAATCAAATCAAGTCAAATCTTAATACCTTGGTCTTAATACCTTTTGCAAGATCCTAATTTTAGAAACTTTGTCAATTTGTTTTCCTTTTTTATAGAACCATCCCAAAACTGATCCTCTCTTTAATTTCAGTGAAATAAAAATATTTAAATTCAAACCAACTTATCCTTAACTAAGTTGAATGTAAGGATGCATTTTAACAGGAAAATATGAAAACATATAAAGAGTTTACTTTCAATTCAATGTTGATTTATTAATAATAGCCCAACATGATGCACTTTCTGTGAAACAAATAACCACAACACTTTCTTTTTTTTCTTTCATTGTCAAAATACATTAAAAAAAATGTCACTATTTATGCACAATAAATTCTTTGCAAACAATGAAAGGCATTTCTATATACCCGGTACTTAAAATCAGTGACTGTATTTTTTTTTTCTTTTTTCTTTTTTGTATTATCAACTTAACCAATAATAAAGGTACTTGTAAACTATAAAAATATTGTTTTACTAAAATGAATCTTATGAAGAAAAAGACTCTTCTAAAATCATGGTTTGGAACAGCTTTCACACAATGAATTCTTACTGATATATACACCATAAATTTTATTGAATTGCTTTCAGCGTGTTGCAAAAAAAAAAAAAAAAAAAAAAAAAAACAACACATTTCATACTTTCATAATTAGTCATAATGGAATATTGTATTTAATTGGGGATCAGAGTGATGTGCTTGGGTGATTGTGTGGTGTAGCATGCAAGCTTACAGATCACAGCACCCCTAACTGTCAAAGTTTGAATGCTGGTACCACTTTGACAGATTCTATGAGAAGGTTCATCAGTTTGCATTGAAAAGCAAGTGGTTTTTTCCAGCCACTTCAATCTTCTCCAATGCTTGTAAACTGTCCAGATCCACACAATTAACAAGAGGCCCATGACCTTGACTTTTCAACATATGACCTTGTACCATATATAAAAATGATCATTGTTGCAATACCTACAATATTCTAATATATATGCCTATACAAAAAGTTAAT
Source organism: Tegillarca granosa (assembly GCA_029721355.1). NCBI lineage: Eukaryota > Metazoa > Mollusca > Bivalvia > Arcoida > Arcidae > Tegillarca > Tegillarca granosa. The sequence goes on along the minus strand of CM056594.1, from coordinate 34,646,873 downwards.
AGTTTTCAAGATAATTAGCAATTTAAGTCTTCTTTTGCAGCTGTGACCTTGACCTTTCAACATATGACCTTGTACCATATATCAAAATGATCATCATGTCAATACCTACAATATTCTTATATACATGCCTATACAAAAAGTTAACAGTTTTCAAGATAATTCACAATTTCTGTACATGTATGCAGCTATGACCTTGACCTTTCAACATATGACCTTGAACCATATATCTAAATGATTTTCATATCAATACCTACAATATTCTAATATACATGCCTATACAAAAAGCTTAAAGTTTTCAAGCTATTGCACAATTTTAGTATTCATAAGCCAAAAATAAAATTTCAGGGGCAACAACTCATACATGGATTATCATATAGTTACGAAACTTTGTACCTTTTTAAATTTTGTCATGGGGAACATTTTAACAATGTTTTGAATTCATATATCTCTTAAAATTTGCAAGAAAATTGCCTAAAACTGCATAAATCACAAATTAGGTCATGACCTTGATTTGAGACCTTGACCCTATTTTAAAGGGCATTTCAAGAAAAAGTCAAAACTGAAAACCCCATGTCAATATCTGTTCAAATAGTCAATTTATAACAATTTGAAGCCATTTTACGAAATTTTTAAAATTAAACGCAAAAACGCGTAACCCATTTTTCGACCAAATTTCACGAAATGAACAAACCATAGGCTTAAGACCTTAGAGAAGCCAAATATCACATCAGATTTTTTCTCTCATCATCGGTTTTAGAGAGAAGAAGATTTTTTAAGATTTTTGGACCCCTAGGTCACCTTGACCTAGTTTTGGTAGCCATGGCAATGCCATGAACAAATCTGAATTGCACCGGCCCATATATGCTTCTGACCAAGTATCATTGAAATCTGTCCAGCGGTTTTGGAGGAGAAGTCGAAAATAGGTGTTAACGACGCATGCACGCACACACACACGCACACACATACACACGCCGCGCCATGCCATAAGCTCACATGACCTTTCGGTCAGGTGAGCTAAAAATGAGTAAAATGCTCTTGACTGAGATGTAAAACAGTTACTCTACTCCACTTCTCTCTCATTTTTTTTTAATATACATGTTGTATATGACAATTAATTCAATAATCATGTAAACTTCATCTTAAACAATTAGACAATATACATTAAAAGAGCATGACGTATATCATTAATGTTTGGTTTTTATTTCTCCTTCATTCACTAGGTATTTCGTTTTTTTTTTAAAGGTGTTTCTATTTCAATAACCCAATCTGATCACTTTATAAAATACATGTATAAAAAAAATCAAAATATTTATAGTGTAATATATGTGTTTAAATTACCCAAATGCTATATTATTTAAATTAGTGCACATAAAAATTTTGGGAGTGACATTTGAATAATATGACTATCAAATTACTAACTACCAAAATAACATCAATTTAAGTACATAGTACTTTTATGAACTTTCACAAATTTATATTTCTAAATAAACATATTTTAAAATTTAACTCCTCTAGACCCTCAATATAAAAAACGAGTTTATTGACATATTTAATGACAAGACAGCGACTCTGACTCAGTGATATTGTGTCATATGTTATCTTTTCAAAAATTTCATTCAGACCATGCTCTAAGAATTTTAAAGTTTTAAATTTTAAATGTAGGTGTAAATTTAGAACAATGTATTTCCCATAAATACTCTTTTATAAATACCCCTGGAAAAACCAATTATTGCAAGGTAAAATGACTATGATAAATTTTCAGAAAATCTTATTTCTTGTAAAATACCTGTAGTATTTATTGAAAAAAAACAAAAAAACTGAAGTTAAAAGAATATTTCAGAATATTTTGTATTGAAAGATATTTTACTGGACTTTAAAGAATAAAAAAAAAGGGGAAAATCCTGATTTTTTATAACAGCTTCTACTGTGACCGAAAAACCAAACAAGATAATAAAAACCTTAACTACCCGATACTACATAATTATATAAGTTTCTAGGTAATACACTTGATCTGAACTATCCGTAACATACTTCCTTGAGACCTACTGAAGCAAGAATACAAATTTAGGAAAAAAACCTGAAAACTTACACAAAAGAAAATAGGTATCAATGTTACTAGTGTGATCTCCTAGGTAAAATTTAGGAAAATCCCCCACCTCCCCCAAAGATACTTTAAAAGCAAAAACATATACATGTATACTGCATAGTTAGGAAATAAGCTCTGACATTTGTAATTTTAAGCATATTTCTGTTATCTATTCATGCTACATGTAGATTTTGGATTGCATGATACTAAATCATGCTTCTTTTCTTCTACTGGATAAATGTTTATAAAAAGACACTTAAAGTTATCACTTAAACATTTTTTTTAAATATTTCAAATTGAAAAATAATTGACTAACCTGGCTTGAGATGGCTTCTTGATTCAGATTCAACTTTATATGAGTTAGGGTTAAACTTCATGACAACCACAATACTAGGTGTGGTGGTGGTGGTGGATGCCTTCTGTCTAGTGACAGGGATGACCTTTGGCAGCTTTGTACTGGGGGCTGTTGGCTTTCTTGTAGTGGTGGGTAGCAGGGTGGTAGTTGTTGTGGGCTTTGGGGTTGTGGGAAGTGGGGTAGTGGTAGTAGTGGTCGTGCTGGTTGAAGTGGTCGTGGTTGTTGTGGTAGTTGTCCTTGGCAACATACCTTTGAAAAAAATAAAAAATAAAAAAATAATGTAGGCTTGCAAAAGATATGAAGCAAAAAAAAGCATTTAAACTGTGTTTCAATCTAACAGCAGAGGGAAAAAAGCTTTCAAAAAAAAATCTAGATGTATTTATCGAAAACATACATATAATTCAGGGGACATAACTACCAGTTTAAAGCTGCATTAAGTTTTTCAATTTTCTGATTTTTTTTTTTTGATTTTCTAAAAAAAATATTTTTTTAAATAGATAACTTCTAATCACAATCTGTGAGATTCATTTTCTAAAATTTCATTCCTTTTAGCTGTAAATAAACAGAATCCTCTAACCGGTTGGTCAATGATTATCAATGATTAAATTATGAGCTGGGAGCATGCGCACAGATGTACGGAAACTCCAGGAAATCGAAAGTGAAACCTGACAAATTGTATTAATTGTCCGTCATTAATATCCAGATGTATTTAAAATGGTGTTATGTGTCCCTTACTAAGTCACAAAAGACAAATTCAATGAGGTTCTATGTTTAATTTATCCTATTTCACCGTTTTGTAAGTTGTGTTTAAATGACCCGGTTTTTAATGACGTAACCATGTTCTAATATTAGATCCCACATGCTACATATTGCTGTGAAATTATTGTTGTTTCTGTATTCATTTGAGCTTTTATCGTTGTTGAACCAAATGTTACATTGTTGATAAAGAACATCATTAATAAGATCAGCACCATTTTAATTTTTTTAAACTTACTGCAGCTTTAAATATAAGATAGATGAAATTGTAAAATTTCTATGTAGATAAATGTATGGTTGATTTTTATATATCTTAGAATTGGATAAAGACAGTTAGTTATAGAAATAGATATCAGGCCCATAGATTAAAGTACGAATGTGGTCAAGATACAATGCAAAGATCATCCAAAAAGATATTTGATTTGAAATCAGAATGATCATTTAATGCTCATATGATTTGGATCTAACATTGGTCAATTTTTCTATCCAAATGGTGAAGCCTAAGCCTAATGCAAACAGATGGATGAATGAACTTGCAGGATAAATGATTGTCTTTTTCGACTGAGACTCATAGCACTGACAGAATGGATACATTTATAATTTTATACATATACTAAGTTTAAGGATCATCTCAATAATTTTTAAAATTGTACATTAAACTAACATGTATATGATCCAGATAAAAATAACCATTCAGATTAACAGTCTGTTGGGTCATAAGGCCAAACAAAAAAGCTGTTTCATAGTTCCCCACTGATCCTTTTTTATTGAACTGACCCAAAAGTTGTTTAAAGACACCCCCTAAAAATTTAATCCATTTTTTTAGAGTGAAACCTGAAACAAGCATATATTAATGTTTGGCCTGATGAATGATAAAAAATTTTAAGCCAGTGCTGTAGTGAATTTTTTGCAGCTTATAAGCAGTGAAGTATTTGTAATTTGAATTTAGGCAAAAAAAAAAAAAAAAAAAAAAATGTCAAGCATAGTATGTAGAATATTTTATTTATTATAAAAGTATGGCAGACAGTAAAACCTTGATTCAATGCCATCAATATGTCAGATTTTGGCATCATAAAGGTTTGGTAGAAAAATGTGAAAGATTTTGGGAATTCAAAATGGTAAGTGATGAATGAGATGGCAAGGATATCAAGGCTTTACTTTAATGTTAGGACAATATATAAATGCTGGTATATGCTATTATCTATAAAAACTAGTGAAATTTTATTTTCACATAAAATTACAACATTATAATTTATCATATTCACCATGCAATTGCGAGCCATATAACATTCTAAGTTATAATTAAATAATGGATCATCAATTTAAAAAAAAAGATTGACCACCAGTTAAAAAATTTACAGACCACAAATTGTTAATGCATGTTGGTGGATATCAAGTTATTTAACAGTTACTGTCAAGTACATCCCCATCAACACCCTCAGGACCCTCTAGTACATCCCCATCAACACCCTCAGGACCCTCTAGTACATTCCAATCAACACCCTCAGGACCCTCTAGTAAATCCCCATTAACACCCTCAGGACCCTCTAGTACATCCCCATTAACACCCTCAGGACCCTCTAGTACATCCCCAGCAACACCCGCAGGATCCTCTAGTACATCCCCATGATAGCACTAAATGACTTCAAAACCACCTCAGGAAATACAAGAAGTTGGGACTTGAAGTCAAAATCTAATGATGCAATAAATAGAATAATATTGACCCTTATATTTTATTTTCAATCTACTAAAATATCTTTCACTAGAAATAATCATGCATATATACTTAATGTCAATGATAGTACATATACCAACTTGAACATAAAGTAACCGTGCTAAATTGTGTTAATACCAACAAATTATCTGTATTTTAATTTACAACACTAGCTAGGTGCTTGTGAAAACAAAAATAATAATAATAATTATAATAAATATAAATAAATAAAAAATAAATAAATAAATATATAAAAAACAGGAAATGAACAAGAAATGACACTTCATAAAGAGCCTCAACATTACCATTTTAAGTATTTTTGAAACATGCCTATGAAGTACTTAACATTATTGTAGGGATGGTCTTACAGATATTATCTATAGACAATAGGAAATCATAATATTACATATATATTATTTTGCTACTTGAACTATGACAAGACCAAAAGGGGTATCCAGATAGGGGGATCATGTATACATAACACAAAAGTACTCATGGAAGGGGGTGTAATTTAAAATTCACACATCATCAAATGGGGCATAATAGCCAAGTTATGTCGTAAAAACTGATGCAACGGCCCATTGTTTGTGGTGATTTTTTGCAACAAAGCAACGAAAACCTGACTGACTTAACATAGTTTGCTATGTTTAGCTGAAGTATTAAATGGTCATGGTCTGTAAAATTTTTGTACCAGTCCCCTGGAAAGTTATGAATTGAGTTGAGTAATGGTGTTTAATGTTAAATGCCCTTATACTAAGACAGTCATGTCTAGAATGGTGAGGGAACTGGATTAAATAGAAAAATCCACTAACCTTTGGCAAACTGATAAACATTTTTGGACTACATGTAGGATCTGCCAAAACAGGATTTAAATCTAGGGAATTAGAGGCACTTTGATTTATTATTGCAGGCTTTAGACCACACCTATGGATCACAGTAACTCTCACCCGTAAAATTAAGAGTTTTCACTGCGCACAGTAAACCATTATATCATTATATGCAGTCCATCAAAAGTCAAGGCATAAGGTTCTACTATGTTACTCCTAATATTTTTATTTCTTTTTTTTTTCTTGGTGGCTGTATCTACATGTAATATTCAGCTTCAAAGTTTTAAGTAAAATGTTTACTTGTAAATCTTTATGATAATTATTATGATTATTTATTCTTTATAGATTCTAAATGAAGTACAAATAGGATGCAGAATTGCACTGTCTAATCAAACACATTGGATCTTGATCCCCAAGACAACTAACAGAGCCAGTGTTCTACAAACTGCAATTTCCTACATACCCATGTATATGTGCTTAAGACAAATTTCACTTAAATTATAATTCAAATTTGAATTTAATAATAATAATAATAATAATAACAATTATAAATGATGACATACCAGGATACAAAATCTAGACCAGTCCACAGACATGCAATATTTTGTAAATTTTCAAATACATGTATTGAAAACATTTAAATTTTGACAGCTTAGAATACGGTAAAATACAGTAACACTGTAAATACATGTATTAACAAGTAAATCAAAGGTCAAGGTTAGAAAACAATAAATAAATGTAAAATTGTTGTAATTACTTCTAGAAAACCATCCCAGATCAATGCAGAACATGCATGTACTGTATGTAGCACACAATGTTTATGATACAGTATGAAGTTATGAGACATTCAGAATGCTTTCTAAGAGATTCAGTCAGGTTGGAGATTTATTACTTGGCATACAATGACCAATGAATCTATGTCTTAGACTATGACTAAAACTGAAATTTGCACTCATAATACAAAATGTAATTAAATAAAATACGAAGATGTATCACTAGTACTTCAATCATTTAATTATGCACATATTGTTACCTCTTAACAATTACACACTCATCAATATATTTTTTTACTTGGCAAAGATGATTACCATTAATTTTTGGGGTTTTCATAAAAATAATCACCACTCTGACTATATTTATAACAATAATCAGGGTAGTTTGTGCTAGACATCAACCACATTCTAAATATTATACACAAAATTTTCCAATATTGGCAGCCAGTCAGAAGACTACCATGGTCTGTTATTGATTGTTAATTTTGAATCATCGTCAGCTACTGAGCTAGGCTGTTGGTAGACAAATCATAATTCTAAGTGGTGTTTACAGGTTCTCAATATGTTAGTAATTCCATCAATTCACAATTCTCTCTCTTACTTTCTGGTTTTTAAGTTATTTTTCATTAATTTGTTCATTGTGAATCATTAGTGAATCAATAATCAACCATGCTGAAACTCTATAAAAATTGTAATGATGTGCCAAAAATAATTCATCATCCTCCAGGCAGAATGTGAAAAATGTAAAACAAATAAAAATTCAGTAAATTTATCATACAGTGTGATCACACAGACAAAAGAAATTTCAATTGAATTACATAACCCAGCACTTTTACCCAACCAATAATGAATTATACTTCAAATTATAAATCAAATCTGCTTAAACATTGATGCACTTTTCTCAAGATATTAACAAATGGTATTTTGGTTATAGATTGGTAAGCGACCTTTTGAAGAGGTCAGAAAAATTCTCTTAATGCTCATAATTTATTATTATTATTATTATTATTATTATATATATATATATATATATATATATATATATATATATATATATATATATATATATATATATATATATATATATATATATATATATGTATGTATGTATGTATACACACACACACACACAATACAGGTACATCCATTTAAAATAAAGATACATGTATTACCGTATTCTTGATTTATAAAACATATCAACATGAAAAACATGCATGCACCCACATGTAAAAAAATTACATATAATATAACAGTGTTATACACAGATTCGGGATTGTATTACATGCAGTAGCAGGGGTTTTAATGTATCTTACTAATAACTCTGACATATATATTATCTTCACAAATGGAGGCAATAAACCTCTATATTTTTCAAATTTACTCTGTAAAGTATACTGACTTCTAGTAATTATCACTATTTACTCAGTTTATATAATTAACACTATATTGTGGTACATAGGTTAGGCTTAGGTTATGGAAACAATTTTGATTGAAGGCGGACAGGGACAAAATGAATGTCAAAAAAGTACTGTAGAAAAACCAAGACATATTTTAGGAGCAGAGAAATAGTTGGTGTATGTGGGAAGAATAAAACTGAAATTGTGTACAAACACAGGAAATACACAGTGAGATTTAGTAACTAAGAAGTAAAAAATTAACACTCAATAAACCTAATAAATACATACATGTACAGAAACATTCAGTTAAGTCTTTTGATAAAAAAGGTCATTCTGTATTAGTCATCTGCCCCCAGAGTGGTCAATTTCATATACATATTAAAGTATTTATCGAATGGACATTATTGACCAGATTACAGCAACATCAAAAACTACCATAATCTAATTATCAAAAGCACTTAAACACATCAAGTTTGAGAAAATCTGATCAACAATATTGGCACTATCCTGAAACAATTGACCAATCAGATTGCAGCATGCAAAATTCTTCACATTTAATAATTTTATTTTAATTAGATACTGGGGATGGCATTATTTCAGTTTAGGTGGGTATATATGGTACTGTTAATTTGAAAAGGTTAATAACTTGTATTTGACATAAATAAATGAATTACTTGCCTCCAAAGCTTAGAGTGGTCTAAAGCACCAACTTATTTAAATGGACCACAGAGCTTGTCACAACATAGATGGAAAACCCACTTGAGGACAAATCCTAGTGTGAATGTTTATCAGAAACTATTTTTAGAGTTTACAGTTGCACTGCAGTTTTCTCCATCATTCCTGGCTGTCTCGACAAAAATAATACTGATTAGACCCTAAAACACTATTCTTTACCAACCTATGTCCAAATAAATATGTCAAATATAATGAGGTGTCTGGTTCAAAAAGTCTACCTGAGTAATGTGCCATAATGACTAAAGATTAACAGTATTTTACACTTAAGTAAAGTTCTTTCACTTTTACAGAGAAGCTCAGTTTCAAGATGACAGAAGAATCAAGGGTATCTGGAGAAAATCACTGACCATCAGCAAGTTGACAAACTTTATCACACTAGAATTTGCCCCCAAAGTGGGATTTGAACCTAGGTACTGTTTTCAACATGTAGAGCTCTACAGGTGAGTTACTATAGGTTTGCTAGGAGTAATATGTTATCTAGGAACTGGAATATATATACATGTATATAAGAATATCACACAAGTATAAGAGTATCAGAATATTAAGAGATATATTGACCATACATATACTCACCAAATTCACAAATGTATCTGCTTTTCTCATAAAATGCATCACAGTGGCAATCATGCCATCTCCAGCCATGACCTCTCTTCATACAACCACAATCTTCAAATGAGATTCCTAATATTGTACTAGGCTGTCCACTGGCCCAATATCTGTAAGTAATCTGTTTTCCTAAAAACACAAATTTAAAAAAATCGTTTATCCCTATATATCTGTCTTTCTATCAACATTAATTTACAAACAGGATGTCTGATATTTTAAACTTTTTTTTTTGAATATCTTTAATTTTCCATTGTGATGTTTTTTTAGCTAGAGAAGGGACTGATGTGTCTGGGGTTAAAGGATCTATTTTCACCAAATAGCCAATGGGTTTAAATAAGTAACTTTTGCCTGCGAAATACAAAGTTTTAGTGACCAAAAACCACTGAATCTCAATACGTATTTTTATTATATTCTTAAAAACTTACCAATTGCTCCAAAAAAAAAATCACTTCTCTTTTATATCTTGACAATTACAATTAATTAAAAGTTCCTTATTACTTATTATATCTTTGGTTTTCAAAAAGAATATCTGACATTTTCAAAAACATTTCACCTTATCAATAATAAAATCATAATAGTAGATTTCTACTTAATAACAAAGTAAAAAAAAATCTTCAATTTTTATATGTACATTTAAATGACAACAGACCAGCTAGTCCTGCTTTCTTGATTACTAATGAGTCCATCTGGCAGGCTGACTTGTTATTTTATCAACTCAGTATTATGGTAGACTTTTAGATATATTTGTCAATTTTTTTCTGTTATAATCATTGCAAATTCTTTTGTAAGAGTAATGTTTCAGGTCAGATATTCTGTTATATATTTATATACTTAAGTTTGGTCCACTATCACATGTTTATTTATTTAAGTCTCTCATGTATCATTGGATCATGGTAACCGTATTCCTTTAGGAACAGTAGCTAACAAAAATATTGAAGCTTTAGACAGACAAAAAGTCTCAGAGCCTCATTATCACATATATGTAAAGCTCTAGGAGGAATCTGTATGAAAGAGAAAGATTTAAAAAAAAAAAAAAAAACACAAAAGAATTAATTTGGATTGAAAAAGAAAAGAAAGAAAAGACAGAAATAGGGATGGAGAGTACAAAGTGGCAAGAAATAACAGAATTCTATCCAGGTGATTGTGGACAAATAAAGTTAAACTGGGAATAGAGAAGAGATACAGAATCAACAAGGAAGAACAGTGTGCTATCCAGGCGATTATTGACCAATAAATGTTAAAATAGAAGACTTACCATTTGACCACATCCAATCACCTCTTCTTGCATTGAGTCCATTCCAAACATAACTAACTCTCCAGCGTTGTCTCCCTAATGTATTTATTATGAAATCCATTGTGGCCTTGTCGGGAATACTGACTAAATCGGCACCCATGGAATTACAATGTCTTTGGGCATCTAGCCATGTTTTTGTATCATGTATAAACGTATAACACTTCTCCCTAAATGACGTGGAAAAATAATGGCGAAGGTGTGGGCTTTTAACGATGGGTGGACATCTTTCGAGTGAGGCCAATCCAACTAAAATTTACAAGAAAACTACTTTTATTAGCGACTCTAAAACAAAATTTGAATTTGGTTGTTGTTGCCTGAAAACAATATTTTTCTAAAGAAAATAGTTCACAGTCAACAACAAACTGATATCCAGTTTGTAACATAACTACTGGGTATTACTTTTTGAGTCACTATGTTTGTGACAGTGAATTATGCTTGATTTTCACTGAATATCCAACTCACTTGAAATAAGTTTGGTATTCTTTACTTACTTGAGTACAGATCAAACTGAATATTAATATGCGCATCCACGATTACCATGGAATATTTCCTTTAAACAGTATAAAGCTGTTGCCATGGGGAGTTTTACATTGAAAAGCAAGGTAAATGGTGTATTCTTTTGCCCATACAATGTAATTTGTCACCTAGAACATCACTTCTGACATGTAAAATTACCTTACCAATTTCAGTTTCCTTTCTACTGAAATATCCATGTAATAACATAAGTACAAAACAAATTTCAGTTTTGACTAATCTCGAGTAAGTGAAATACACCAAACTCTATTCATCTATAAAAATTTTGCATAATTTACTGTAACAAACTCAATGGCTCCAATATAGTAATTTTTAAACATTTTTATTGAAAAAAAATCGACTAGGCCTTTAGTCAGATGAGCTACATTTTAATAATTTACAAATTTGTTTCTAAACCTTATTGTTTATGTAGTAATAAAAGAACTTTAAAAATTGCTTTTCAGCTGAAAAAAGAGTTTTAAGTAATAAATTATGAAATGAACATATAAACAAAAATTACAGTAGACAAAATTGTTATCAAGAGGGAGATTATCCGATCACTTCTGGAATAATTTACTTTCGGATAGGTCTAAATTAGTAAATACTTACAATTAGGAAACACCATCACTAGACATATAAGAATAATTATTCTCCCAAAATAATGAACATCCATTTTGGAATTAAACGTTTAACTACACCATTTAGTTGAAACTCATTTCATTACTCAAATTTCCAGTCACTGACAATGTTTACGCCGTCGCCTGAAAAATAGGTCAATGTGTGAGATAAGGTCAAGTATCAAAGCGAAACTTTCATTGGT